>MPUH01000027.1:0-157012 GCA_001970955.1 Stentor coeruleus | reverse complement strand
ATTTTCTATAAGATTTTTATGAGGTAGTTAAGATTTTCTATAAGATTTTTACATTTAGGTATGATGCGATTTAGATAACTTCATTATTTGCATTATAAAGCTTTGACAAGGAATGAGACTGACTATAAATTTTATAAGGATTTAATAAGGAAGTTGATGTAAATTTTAACTTTTTTTACTAGTTTTATGTCTATATATTTGAATTGAAAATGATTAGAAATAATTAAAGATTATATATGATTCTAATTTATCTGTCCCATTTTAAGATTATATATAGCGAATTCTCTTTAACTTATTTAGTTTATTACTTGAAATCAATTATTCAAGTATTTTTAAGTAACTAATTAAGCTATATTTTATTATAAATGCCACACAGGCAAATAAACCTGGCAAGATTTTTCAGACCAATAATACAAATATTCTTGAGCTTTCTCAGCTTTTTTCAACATCTCCTGACCTTCATCATTTCTTCCTATTGATTTCAGCATATATCCATATACCTGCAACGTAAAAAATTCATTAAAATCCATTTTCTGTATATATCATACCCCTGTCAAAGATTTAAGTGCTTTTTTAAAAGCTACTTCCGCTTTCTCATAATCTTTCTGATACTTAAGCGCCACTCCAAGTAAAGCTAACGGCCTTCCTGACAACTTTCTCTCATAATCAAAACAAACTTCAATAGCTTTTCTAAGCCATTTCAAAGTAAGCTACATATTTCTCACTTCATGACATAAATTCTGCATGTAAATTTCTCCAACATTTGTTATAGACAAATACGAATTTGGAGTCAAAAGTTTATGTTTATCAATATCATAATTTTCAGTAAGTTTTTCTTGATACATTATTGATTTTTTAAAATTCTCTACACAGATTTTAAAATCATCACAGGCTATTTTAAACTCTTCCTTTTGTTCTTCAGATAATGAATCAATATCTTTATCATTGTATTTATCCATATGCCACCATTGTGCACAAGCTAGATTATGGATTATATATCCTTTATTATTTCCTGAATCTTTTGAATAGCTTTCATTAAGTAAAGTTTTGCCTTTTATAAATTCATCGCTCATAATAAGTCCAGTCTGTATATTTTTTACTCCGTATATGAAATTAAACTCTGATAAATGCTCTTGAGGAATGATGTTAGATATTTCATCTCCAAGTTTTATCGCTTTTGGCAAATTTGTATGGAGACATTGCTTTATAAGATTGAATTGAGCTTCTAATAAAGAGTGTTTTGTGTTAGAAAGTGAGTTTTTGTATACAATGTCTAGGTTTGATTCACATTCTTCATGCTTGCCCATACCGCGTTGAACTAATGCAAGTCTTTTAAGAAGATGGTTATGGCCATCATTTCCTAAAAGTCCTTTGCTTTCTAAAATGTAAATACAGTTCATGAACCTATTCTCAGCTTCTACAAGGTTATTCATATTAATTTGCTCAAGAGCTTGCGAGTAGTCTTGTATGCATACCCCTATTTCTTTTGGTAGTTCGGTCTGTCCAACAAATCTCCTCACTAATCTCTTAATCATAATTATTTAATCCATCCAAATCAAAAAACTTATCATATCCCAAACTCTTAAAAACCTTTAAAAAAAGCATTTTCCACACAATTACTTAGCCTTTTATCTATCTTTATCATTCTACAACTATTTTATATAAAAAAAAACTACTTCACATATAAATTCATCCTTTTCTTTATAAAACTTCACTAAATATTCTCATAAACTTTTATTCTTGTAAAAAAAATATCTTAATATTAACTATTCTACTTGTTTTTTTGTTTACCCTTTGCTTTTGATACTTTAGGTCCTGCAGCTTTAGGTTGCCCTTTATCGAATTTCTGTCCTTGAGTAGTAGTTTTTTTCTTTTGTCTTTCTTTTATCTCTCTCAAAGCTTGATCTCTCATAGCTGCTCTAACTTCTGGTTTTTCTTCACGTTTACGTTTTATATCATCTAATGTAGCTCCAACATATGCCTTTTGTGTCCTGATAACTTTACGTACTCTACGTTTCTTAACTGTTTCTGCTCTTCCTTTTTTGTTAAGTCTACGCCAGTCCTGAGTCCAGGTCAATTTCACAGCTTTAATGCGCTGGTGGAACAAAGACCGCACTTTCGAGCCAATAAATAGCTGGATTTTGCCATCTTTTGAAATAAACCTACTACCTCTACCTGGCCATACCTTCATATCACTGAAGGAACAGGTTCCAGTGTTAATCACCATTTATAAATTCTTGAGTATTTATTGTAGCGAATGAAATTTTATGGATGTATAAAAATATGAATATCGAAGACTTTTTTGTGTGCTCTTTTAGAATTATAGTTTATGTGTTGCCCTTGACAATATTAAATGGAAATTATCAAATATTTTGCTTTTACTGTTTCACTATGATATTCTCTGCAAAAATTGAATCTATTATTTCTAGTATAGTGAGTATAATTTTGAAATTTAATTTATCAAGTGAAATTTTAGACCCCAATACAGTAATCCAAGATTCACTGTTAAATTTCGGAACCAATCTTAACTATCAAATTTGTGTTTATTTTATACTAGTATTAATAGTTATCATATCAAATAAAAATCCAACATCACCTTTAAACTCATCAAAGTTTTTTAATATATTAAGTATTTGGCATTTGGTATCTCTTTACATAGAACTAATCAAAAGTTCATTTATTACAAAACTCTATTACATTTCCCCTATGATTTTTATAAACTACTTATACATGTTAAATAATCACAGATATACTTCAAACTTTAACTTTTTGCTTTCAACATTAGGCCTAGGAATATTTTACGATTTCATATCATTATTTGTAGGATTATCACAAATCTTTTACATAATTTTTCTTCCATTAATTGAGATTACTATAGCAGCAATTATAGCTTTATCAATTGTTTTTCAAGTAGAAACTATCACTAAATCATTACAAGAAAATATTAATGAAATAATAAAAGAAAGGCGTTTTAAGGTGTTATGGGATTATAATTATGAGCAAATATGTGAATTATTTTATTGTGTTATTTTATATTCAGTGTTAAAATTTTATGAAATGATGCTAAATTTGGTACATAAAGAAAAACAGCAATTTGTTGAGATTATTTTTATTGTTGCAATTTCATATCCTCTAGGCATATTTTTGTGTCAGCCGAAAAACTTAGAAGTTATTTCACTACATCAAGAAAAACAAAAAATTATAAACACTTTTTGTGTTTGGTGTGTTTTAATGACTTATTATGCTATTTAAAATAAAATTAAAGGGGTATTATGTAGGAATATTTTTAAGTAATTTTTGTATATCTGATACAAAATATAACTGATTCATTTAAAATTTAAAGGATTAATGATTATATTATACTAATATTAATGATATAAATCCTTAAATAATTATCTAGTTTTATACTCGATATAAAAAATATAGGCTTAAAGTATAAATGATTATATAAATCCGCTTTAATCTAAACATTTCTTTAATTATAAAAAGCTAAATTTATATCACACTTTTAATTAAATAGTCTTAAGGATTTTCTTTTCTCAATCTTAAAAACTCTTGCCTCATCCTTAATATTTCAGCTTTATTAGAAAATTCTGGGAACGTCTTTATCTCTGCTGTTTCTGTTCTGACTAATTCAGCAGTAGATTCTTCAGATCGACAATCACTTTCATTTCCAATACTCGGAAAGGCTAAAGATCTGTTGAAGTTCATTTGTTTAGGCGAAAATGCACCTATCTCAGGCGCAGCACAAGTTAAATATTTTTTCATATCTGAAGACTTTTTTTTTGGTTGTTTAACTTTGTATAGAAAATTGACTTTTTCTTGATTGATGGACCAATCATATGATTTCACTATCTTGTTTTTTGTAGCGAGCATTGCTAGAGAGTTTCTAAGCATTTCATAATTAGGTTCTTCATCAAACTGTAAACTTCTTGTATATCTTAGCATTGCTAAAAATTCTGTTGGGCATTTATCACAAAGTTTACCAAAGCTTATCGATTCTTTGATTGTTTTAATTTCCAAAGATGAAGCGTTTTTATTTGCTAGCCAAGGTAATTTTCCACTAAGGAAATGTATGAGGATATAAATCAAGCTTTCAATATCATCTCTTCTAGAATGTAAATATTTATTCGAAGTATTCAATGATGAATATACAACATTCTCAGGAAATGCATAAGTCCTTCTTATATGAATATGGTCTTTATCATTATCTTCAAGGTATTTTGCTGTTGTCCTATAACCAGAGATAAACAGTGATTGCCAGTTAGTCCCATACCCCATATGTATATTTTCTGGTTTAAGGTTTCTATGTATAAAACCAGCTTTATGTAAGCTTTCAATCCTTAATAAAAGCTCTTCACCTATTTTCAAAACGCATGCCAAACTAAATTTTCCATTTTGCTCGAAATAATACTGTAAAGATTTCCCTAAGTAACTTTGTGCTATGTAATTCAATCCTTTAGTTGCTCCAGAAACAAATACTCTTGGGAAGGCAGCTCGATGATTAAGTTTACTTAGGATCTCACGCTCTTGGATTATTAGCGAATTTTCTGAAGGCTCGTTGTCTATTTTCAAAGCAATTTTTGAACTAGTTTTTAGATCTACAGCTTTGTATACAGTGAAGTTTGGATTTTCGTGAAGTTTTCTTCTTATGAGGAAACGCTCATCAATCGTTTTATCTATCATTATATTAATTATAGTGGAATACTTTACTTGAAATTACTTGAATACAACGTTAACCTTTTTATGACAAAAAGAAGAATTTTAGTGTTTGATAATAAGTTAGATATTTATAAAATGCTTTAAGGTATATAAGATTTTTTATTGGAAAAGGATGTGTATAAATTTATGAGAAAATCCAGCTAAGAAAAGTCTAATTTTTAGGCTTAAGATTTTTTTTTAGTTTTGGCATGAATTATTGTTTGTTTTTGATTGATATTAGTGATGCTGGATCAGTATTTTTTTTTGCAGCAAATGTTTCATATTCTTATGCCCTAATACATATTTTTAAGTATAGGATTAATGCTTGATAAAAAGTAAGACTTTTTTAGGTGAAACTCGAGTTTTTAGTCTTATTGTTGTGAATATGATTAGTATTAGTATTTTTGTGTGTTTTTATATAATTGTAGTGAAAGTAGGGGTAAAAGGATTATAAATATCTTATTGCTATAGAATATCGAATTATAATAATTTTTTTTAAATTTAATATAAGAAATTTCAAAGCATCCTTTAAAAACAACAAATTTTTGATTTAATGCTATGTATTATAAACTTATTTACTTAAATGCATTTAAATATAATATTGCATATATGCTATAATAATTTTATCATACTAATTTTATACATTTTTATATGTCATTTTTATCTCCTAAACAACCTTTTTTCATCATATCCACTTCTTCTTACATTTTCTTTACATAGAATACTTATTTTATGGGTGGGAAATTATTATTTGACATGTATCAAATCTTAATGTAAAACGAGTTATTCTATTTTTAAGCTAGTAAAAACCATTCTTGAAATTTTCCACAGTACTTTTAATATTTCATTTCTCTGTATTTTAAAGAATCATAGTTTTGCTGTAATTATCTTTAAAAATCATACTTTATTTTTTTTATTCCTCTACTCAAGTTCTACCTATTTTCACATTGTTGATACTTACATTTTTTAAAACATTTTTCTAATATAATTTCTTATCTTTTAAGGATTCCCATCTAAGATATTAGTTTAGGCCAAATCTACGTTTATTTCACATCACAAATTTTTTATTTTCCAAAAAATCGACTGCTCTTATAATAAACAGATAGATTTTCTCATTTGCAGACTGCATCTACGATCGATTGATAAGTTGATTTACGAAGCACTTAAGATTCACCAAAATATGCTAAAAAAATATATAAATTTATAAGAAAATCTCAGCATCTCTAATTTTTGACTCAAAAAAACTACTTGATTGACTAATTATAGTACATATTAATTTTATCCTTCAGGAAAGCATGCAAAAAATTGTTGTTATTTTCCAGATATTTACCTTTGATATATAACTGTAATCAGGCTCTTATGTATAATATCATGCTCTGAGTCCTTCACCCTACAAAGTTCAGCTTTGCTCTTTTTTTTGCGGCTTCTCTCATGACCTTTTCAGAAAATTATATAGAATTATTCTAATCTCCCCAGTTTCCTAGACATGTACTGAGGCCCCACTCAAACAATTAAAACTTACTTTTTTTCCAGTTTCTTGTTATTTTTATGGAAAAAGCTGCGGAAAAAAATTATATTACATTTTACAATTTATTAAGTGAAAAAGCACTTAAGAGACATAAATCAGCAATATCCATAAAGGTAAATCACAATTTTGCGTATGCAAATTGTTTGGAAACTAAAAATATTCCATTTAGTATGAAAATTAGGTATTCAAATTTCTTTATAAAATGTTGATTTTTTGTCTATTCTTATTGCCTTCAGCTATGATGCATTTCAATAACTCAGAATGCTTATCCTGTGAAACTAACTATTTCCATTATAGGAACAGCTGTTTAAGCCTATGCCCTTTCGGTTACTTAGAAAGTACAGAAAAATGCGATAAAAACTCATCGCTCTACTTATTTGATGAGAACTTTGCAGAGTTTTACGTTTATAACTTTTCATCTTTTAACACTTATTTCGAAAAATTCAATACTGAAAATGTAACAGAAGAAACATTTCCAATACCTACAAGAGATAGGGGATTATATATTAGCAATGATCGTTTTCTAGAATCACTAACTTCCTTTATACCTTCTCCAGATATTACAATTCTTCTATCTTTCAGACTATTCTCATCAGGGACATTACTATCACTCTCTACACCTCTTTTCAGTTATTTTGAGATTTTAGCAGAAGAAAATAGTATTTATATCAATGCAACAAAAACTAATAACAATTTTACAGAAAATTTCGATATTCGAGTTGTTGTTGATTATAGCTCATGGATTATATTTACAATTAAATTTCAACAAAACCAAAATAATTTTACAATTATAACTCAAAATATTATACAAACATATATTGAAGAAACTAGATATCAAGATGAAAATTCTACATGGATTTTAGGAAGTTCTGAAGGGAAAAGCTTTACAGGATTTCTTGCAAAGATATGGGTTTATAATGATTTTCTAGTTGAATTACCAATTGATAACAAGAAATTTAATTTATGTAATTTTCAAGAATATTATGATGCTTATAATGGCATATGTTTGAATCATTCTTGTAATCAAACTTGGCCTATCAGCCTAGGTCAAGGGTGTATTTTTAATGATTTACCAGGATGTGGTGAAGCTTTTGGTTACTTGGATATCCATTGTTTAAATTGTGAAAATACAAATTTTACTATTCCATATTGCAAATGTGGGGAGTTTTGTGTTAATTGTACTGAAGAATTTCCTTACAACTGTACCCAATGTGATGATGAATATACTCTTATATCCGGGCTTTGCGTTAGAAATTGCTATAATTGCACCGATGAATATATGAAAATATATGAATTCCCTTTTTATAACATAGTCGATGAAATTATAAACGGATTTTATTCAGGGAATCATCAAGTAACATGGAGTCCATTCAATAACACCGATACTGATGATCCAAAATTTTCTCCTTATAGAGGTTTATACTTTCAAGGATCTCAATACTTACAGTCACAAAACTTTAGTATTTCTCCAAAAAGTTTTTGGGCATTTTGGATAAAAGCAGAAACTTTTGGTTGTATTTGGTGTTCTAAAGTTATAAAAATATATTCTAATGGCTATTGCGAACTAATATTATCAAATTCAGTTCATGATTTAGAAGAAAAAACAACTAATTCTAGTTTATCATTATCCTGGAGTTTTATAACAATATCTATAGACTATTTATTATTCCCAGAAACAACAACAACTATTAATATTGAAATCAATAATACATTTTTTGAGACAAAAATATTTGAATTACTTCTTATAGATAGAGGAATAAATATATTTATAGGAGCTGATGATAGTCAAACTAACTATAAATTCATTGGGTTTATTTATTACCTTGAATATGCTTGGAACTATATACCATTAGCGACAATTTCTCAATATAATATTTTTTCTAATTTTAATATGTCATCATGTGATTATCTTCAGTATTATAATGATATTACTTTAAGATGTGAAAATTGTGATCAAACCTGTATTAATGGTTGCAGTACTTTTGGAAGTTGTTCATTATGCGAAAATATTTCTTGCAGTATTTGCAGTAATTTTAACGATATTAATTGTGAAAGTAATGAAAAAACTTGCATAAATTCATTGTATTATTTTAGTGATTTTAATAAATGCTGTGCTGAAGGATGCCAGAGTTCTTGTTCAGGGCCAAGTCCATGTGATTGTGTTGAGATAAATTTCGATTCAAAATATTCAATAAATGATATATGTTGTTTTTCAGAATGCCCTACAGGATATACTATTTCAAGTGATAGATGCACAAAATCACAAAGCCAAATACTTACTTTTTCTTTTAACAAAAGCGAAATTACCATAGAAAATGATAATTACGGGAATACACTTTATAACAATAACGGTATCCCCGCAGTTTTTAGAGGTTATTATTATTCATCAACATCTTTCGCAAATACTTCCCTGATTACACTCTCTTATGAATTTTCACTTTATTTATGGTTTAAAGCTATAATTCCAGGATTACTACTCTCTATAGACAATCTTCAAGTTATACTTGAAACTTCTTCAATAAATGTATCTATATCTTCAAATTCCTTCAGTTATTTAAATATGTCTAACAATTGGTCAAGATTGAAAATTCAGCAATATGTTTCTAATACTCAAGGTTTTCTTCTTATAGAACTCTTAAATTATCCAAGTTCTACTTTTATCAAATCTACAACTTGCAATTTCTTTAAAGGCAGTCTTTTATTAGGTGCAGGATTCACAGGTTTTTTATGGAAACTCACGATTTATAATGATCTTGTAAGTGAATCTTTGAATTATATTACATGCAATTCAACCATTATTTTTAATTGTCTCTGGCCTTGTGATATTAAAAAATACTTTTCTTTAGGTTATTGTTATGATTGTAACCCATCTTGTAGTTCGTGTAGAAACTCAAAAAATTGTAATTTATGTTTTTCTGATAACTGTGAATCATGTGTAGATTATGAAACTAGAACTTGTGATAAGTGTTCTAATAGTTTATCAGGGTCGAGTAATAATATTTATTGTGATTTTACTTTCAATAAAATCCTTTATACTCAGCAAACAGATGATTATGGAAATACAATTTATTTTGTTGTTCCAGGAATAAGCTATGCTCCTGGGTCACAATATAAAGTTCCTGTACCTTTAGCTTTTCGTGGATATTATTTTGATGTTTTAAGCGTAGCGCAAAGTACTTCAATTTCATTAACAGATACTTTTAATATTACAATTTGGATTTGTCAAATTGGATATGGGCATATATTTACTATGGATAACTTTAAAGTTTTTTCTAATTCAACAGGAACATATATTAGCAATAATTACACATTTACAAACAATTCTGGAACCTATAATCAAAATAATGTATTTTTTTTCAATCTTAGATGTAATGCCTGGACAATTTTAAGAATTAAAAAATACATGCAAGGTGGAATGAACTATATTAGTTTAGATTTTTATCCTTATCAAGGATTTACAATTATTGAACCTATTTCTTGTCGATTTTTAAATGGAAATTTTACTTTGGGTAAGCCTAGTTCATCTATAAATAGTTTTTTTGGTTTTATATATAGAATAGCAATTTATTCTGGAGATTCAATCATTGTATCAAAAATTGATTTTTGTGTAAATTCAAAACAAAGTAATTGCCTTTGGAATTGCCCTTATGGAACATATCTAGATAGTAATGGAGTATGTACTAACTGTAAATACAATTGTTTTGCATGTCGGAATTCTAATGATTGTACTCAATGCGCTAATTCTATATGTCAAAACTGTCAAGATTATTTAACATGCACATCTTGTATTAAGAATGGTTATTTAAGTCAAGATTTATGTTATTGTAATGATCAATATACAAATCAATTGCTTGTAAATGGAACTACAGAATGCAGTGAAAAAAGTGAATGTTTTGAAAACGATTCAAGATATCGTGTTGATTCATGCTGTTATACATCATGTCCTAAAGGTTATACTCTATCAAATCAAGAATGTATAAAGGTTTCTGACACTATTCTTGATTTAACATTTAATAGAATGGAAGTTCCTTCATTTTCTGATGCTTATAAAAATACTTACTATGTAAATTCTTCATTACCATCTCCATTTAGAGGATACTATTTTTCAGGTAGCACAAATGGTAATATTTCATCTCTGATTTTAGCCCCAAATATAACATTACAAATTTGGGCTAAGGTAATTTACTATGGGACATTTTTAGCAATTGAAAATTTTGTATTAAGTGTAGTATCACAAGGTTTTGAAATAACAATACCTGATAATTCTTATATTTCATACTCAAGTTTTAGTACATGGGATGCTTTTGTGCTTCAAAAATATGTGGATTCTTATAATTTAACTTATGTTAGAGTGTATCAACAAATTAAAAATATATATATTGAGTTTCCTTTACAAGAAAATTGTGCTATATGGGAAGGTAATATTATATTTGGTAAATCTAATAATAAAGTCCAAGGGTTTACAGGATTTATTTGGAGAATTGTTGGTATTAATGGAGTTATTGATGAGGTTTTAGATGTTATTGTTTGTTCTGCTAGTGTCACTGAAGGATGCTTATGGGATTGTAATTTTAATCAATATTTTAACGCTGGAAACTGTTATTATTGTTTAAGTAACTGCACAACTTGCAGAAATGGAAATGATTGCATATTGTGTGTTAATAGCATATGCAAAAATTGTAGCTATTACTACAACTGCACAACTTGTATTAATAATGCAGCTCTTGTAAATAACGTTTGCGAATGCAATACTGGATTTTATTCTTTGCTTGATTTATCAATGATAACAATATGCAAATTAAGTGGTATATGCGATTCTGCAACACCAAATGATTATATAATCGATCAATGCTGTTACAAGTTATGCCCATCATCATATAGCTTGAGCAACTCATCATGTATTTTAAGCAGATCAAATATTTTGGATTTTCATCTTGATAGTTTGTCTGAAATGTCAATTGTAGATAGTTATTCTAATACTTTAACAATTTTGAGCCCTCCATATCCTTATATTCATAGAGGATATTATATGAGTTCTAATTGCTATATTCATACTGAAACATTTTTTATTCCTCACTCAACAACTCTTTTAATGTGGATAAGGCAATATTCTCCAGGTTTAATATTCAGGTTTGAATATTTGAAGGTTTCATCAAATAATACTGGATTTATTCTTAAATATTCCAATAACAATTATTTTTTTCCAGCTCAAATTTTTACTTGGGGTGTTTTAGTGATTCAAAGATGGAATGAAAATAATACTGGGAATATCGCAATGCAGTTTTATCCATCTTCTAAATATCAATTCACTGAGATTAATCCTTGCAATTTTATGAATGGTAATCTTTATATTGGGATTGGATTTTATGGGTTTATATGGCGAATTCAATGGATTAATGGAGTATACAATGATAATCCTGAATTAGTCGTATGTACAGCATCAGTTATAAATGATTGTCTTTGGGATTGTCCTATCAATGATTTTTTTAATTCTACAGTTGGCGCTTGTCAGTCTTGTCTTAGTTCATGTGCTGGATGCAAACAAAGTTATGATTGTAGTTTATGTGCTAACTCATTATGCAAAACTTGCGATAATTATTACACTTGCTCAGAATGTATTACAAATACAACATTAGTAAATGGAGTTTGTGAATGTAAAACTAATTTTTATATGACTACATTGAGTTCAGGAGCTCTAACATGCTTAAATTGTGCCCCAACTTGTCAAACTACTTGCTATGGGCCAAGTCCATGTGATTGTAATGATTATAACAGTTTATTACAAAAAATTATCATTGATAGATGCTGCTCAAAAAACTGTCCTTTGGGGTTTATTTTATCATCAAGCATATGTATTAGATCAATATCAAAGATAGCCAATTTTGAATTAAATAGGATTGAATATGATCAGTGGATTGATGAATATGGAAATATATTTTATGTGAAAGTCCCTTCATTTATTTATAGTAGTAATGCTACTCAACCTATACCTGTTAGTAATCGTGGGTATTATTATAGTGCAGTATCTTTTACAGAGACATCACAAATAATTATGAATTTTGAATTTACAATTTCTGTTTGGATTAAAGTTATAACACCAGGGCTAATATTTTCAATTGATGATTTGCAATTGATTTATGAAATTAGCTGCATAAAAATTAAACAAGATAACAATGAGTATACTTTCTTGATTTCTTCTGATAAATGGGAGATATTAGTGATAAAAAGGTGGTTAGAAATATCCAAAAGCTACTTTGCTCTACAATTTTATAATACTGGGGCTACAGTTAATGATTACAAAATTTGCAACTTTCTTGATGGGGCTTTTACATTCGGTGGAGGTTTTGAAGGGTTTATCTGGAAAATAGAAATATACAATCAACTAGTTAGTATAACAAATTCACTTATAATATGCAGCGATATTAACTGTATTTGGAACTGTCAAGTAAATGAAATAATAATTAACTCTGGATGTCAAAAGTGCAATACTAATTGTAATACATGTACTAATTTACAAGACTGTAATTTATGCCCTAATTCTCTTTGTAGATCTTGCTCAGACTATCAAAAATGCACATCTTGTGCAGACTTTGCCAGTTTAGTAAATGATGTGTGCAAATGTGACATTAAATATTATGAATACTTATTAAATCCTGGATATTCACTCTGCTACAAATGCAGTGAACTTTGCCTTGACTACTGTTTAGGACCCAATGCATGTGATTGTCTTAATATTAATCTCCCAACTAAATACAATCTTGATTTGTGTTGTTTTAGTAAATGTCCAAATGGTTTTGAATTAATTGGAAATAGTTGTTCTTTTGTAAATTCAACAATTATGGATTATGTTTTTGATATATTAGAAAGACAAAATGATATCTATGGAAATTCATTTACATTAGGCAATACTACTTTAACACAATATAAAGGGCTTTACTTTAGTAATTGTGATTTTGTCATAAGCAATAATATAGTTTTGGGTTATAATTTTTCTCTTCATGTCTGGGTTAAAGTTATTAGTGATGGAATTTTTTTATCTCTTGGGGGATTATTGATAAAAACTGATACTAATGGGGTTACTTTAACATTATTGAGTAATAATCATTTTTATAATTCAATAGGGTACAATTGGATAGCAATAATTATTCAAAAATGGACTGAGAATGGTGTAGGAATGATTTCATATAGGACTTTATCAAGTATTTTTGTTATTGAAATTGATGGGGAACCTTGTATTCAGCTTGAAGGAAATTTACAATTGGGATCAGCAAGTTTAGGATTTTCAGGATTTGTTTATAGAATAAGTCTTTATAACGAACTTATAGATATCTTTGAAGGTATTACTTTGTGCTCTAGCACTTTAGCATCGGGTTGTTTATGGGAATGCAATTTTAATGATTATATTGAATGCCAAGTGTGTAAGACAGCTTGCGAGCCTTGTGCAAATCATAAATGCAATTATTGCCAATCTTTATTATGTCAAAGCTGTGTGGATTTTGACATTTGTGAAGCATGCATAGATGGATACTACATAATCAATATCTCAGGTGTTAATTCTTGCTATCCTTGCTTCAATGAATGTAAAACTTGTTCACAAGATAAGATATGTGAAACATGTGTCGCTTTAAATTCACATGTTTCATCTACTCAAGGATGTTTATGCAATGATAAATATTATGGAAGTAATCTTATTAGTATTGATTCATGTTTACCCTGCCATCAAGAATGTAAAACTTGTTCTAAGGCTTTAATTTGTGATACATGTATTTCCTCAAATTCATACCCTTCACATCTTCAAGGATGTTTATGTAATGATGGGTTTTATGGAATTAATCTTATTAATGCTGATTCATGTTTATCCTGTTACCAAGAATGTAAAACTTGTTCAGATGCTTATATTTGTGACACATGTATCACTTTAAATGCATCTCCAACAAACATAAAAGGATGTGTTTGTAAAGATGGATTTTATGGAAGCAATCTTACCATTGTAGATTCATGCTTATCCTGCTATCAAGAATGTAAAACTTGCTCTCAAGCTTCTATTTGTGACACATGCATCGCTTTAAATTCATTTGCTTCATCTACTCAAGGGTGTATATGTAAAGATGGATATTATGGAAATAATCTTAC
Source organism: Stentor coeruleus (assembly GCA_001970955.1). Lineage (NCBI taxonomy): Eukaryota > Ciliophora > Heterotrichea > Heterotrichida > Stentoridae > Stentor > Stentor coeruleus. The sequence continues at coordinate 142,650 of MPUH01000027.1, read as the reverse complement.
AAGCAAAAATTCATGCTTAGCCTGTTATCGAGAATGTAAAACTTGCTCAAAAGATTTAATCTGTGATACATGTATTTCTTTAAATGCATCTACTAAATCTACTCAAGGATGTATATGCAATGATGGGTTTTATGGAAATAATCTTATTAAACCTGATTCATGCTTACCATGTTATCAAGAATGTAAAACTTGTTCTTATTCTTATATATGTGATACATGTAAAGCTTTAAATGCATTTGCTACATCTACATTAGGGTGCTCTTGTAATGATGGGTTTTATGGAAAAAATCTTATCGAATCTGATTCATGCTTACCTTGTCATGAAGAATGTAAAACTTGTTCTCAAGCTAATATTTGTGATATATGCTTAGCTTTAAATTCACATTCTACATCAAATCTAGGATGCTTATGCAATGATGGATATTATGGAATAAATCTTATTAAAATTGATTCATGCTTACCCTGTCATCAAGAATGCAAAACTTGTTCACAAGATTATATATGTGACACATGCATTTCTTTAAATTCTTCTGCTACACTTGTTCAAGGATGCTTATGTGATGATGGGTTTTATGGAAACAATCTTATTGATGTTGATTCATGCAAGCTGTGTTTTGATGAATGCAAGACTTGCTCAAAAGCATTTATATGTGACACATGTATAGCTCTAAATGCAACTCCTACAACAACTCGAGGGTGTCAATGCAATGAAGGATTTTACGGGAAATTTCTTGTAAATAACGATTCCTGTAAACCTTGCTATGAAGAATGCAAAACTTGCTCAGAAGAAAATATCTGTAATGAGTGTATTACTTTAAATGCAATTCCTACGTATACACAAGGTTGTATATGCAAAGATGGGTTTTATGGAAGTAATTTAACAAGTTTTGAGTCATGCTTACCATGTTCATCAGAATGTAAAACTTGTTCACAAGCTGATGTTTGTGATACATGTATAGATATTAATGCATCTCCTGATATTTTTCGAGGTTGCTCATGCAATGATGGGTATTATAGAAATAACCCTTTGATTGCATGTGAGCGTAAGGAATTTACAGCTAGTATCTCAATAACTGAAAGCAATATAATAACTCTTTTTTTCATTCAAGACCTTTCTCAAGATCTCAAACAAGAAGACATTAATCTCTCAATTCAAAATTATAATTTATCTTTTATCATAGAAAAAATTACAGAATCAAGCTACAAAATTACCCCAAAATTATCACTTATTTACAACCAAGATTCAATTTTGAAAATAGAATTTTTAAACGATATAATATCAGTTTCTAATTTTACATTGTCAAAGGTACCATTATCAATTCATCTATTCTTAACCAAAGAAATGAAAGCAATGATTAAAGAAAACCAAAAAGCAGAAGAAGCTAAAACTACTGCAAAATTAGGAATATCAACAAGTATTGGAATAACTTTAGGTTTTAGTTTTCTAACTTTTGATCCATCTTCATTTTTCGACTTTCTAAATACAGCTGAAATTCTCTATGCTGCAGCCCTTTTCCATCAAGATCTTAACATTATCCTATTCAAATTCTTATTATCTCTAAGAACAACAGATATTTTACCTAGTATTTACGATAATTTAATTAATGAAAATGATGGAGTTCCAATGCCTCAAAAATTACAAGATTTTGGTTATAAAACAAATTTAATTATTATCAATGCAGGTGTACAATTAACAACTTTTACTATTTTGATTGTGAATTTAATTTTTATAACAATTTTGTCTAATTTTAAATGTCTAAATAAACGACTTGAAGGAATCAGAAAATCTTATAGATACGGAGTATTTTTACGTTTTTGGCTTCAGACTTACTTTGAAGTTTTGATTATAGTAACCTTTGGATTAAAATACAATAAATGGGAAAATAATATTCAAATAATTGATGGAACAATAGGTATATTGATTATTGTAATTTCTATAAAGGCAGGACAAATATTTGGACTTGGAATTTTTATATATTTTCTCGTAAAAAGAGTATTTGCTAAATCTGAAGAACAAATAAAATTATTAGAATCTACATATAGTACATTTATTGAAGAATTTAATACAAGTCATTTAAGAAATATGCTTTATTACTTTTTATATATCCTTAGGAGAACTATATTGGTTTTAACTTTTCATTTTTCTACAGATGAGGGTTTACAGTTAGCTCTTTCTATAGGTATTAGTTTTACAGTAAAAAAATATTTAGATATTTTTATATGTAGCTATTACAAGATTATTTAAAGAAAAATCTACGAATCTTTACCATGTAATAAATGAACTTATAATTTCAACTTTTTATTATGTTATTATTATAGAAGCAGCACGTGAAAAAGGTAAATTTAGTCAAAAAAGCTCTAGAATTTGTATTGCTTTAGCTATGTGTGCATGGAGTTTAAACATTGTATTTAGCATTTTTAACAATGTTTATCTAATTATTTCGAAAATTAAAACATATATTTATGCAAAAAGAGAAAGGAGGATTGGAGAAGTGTATAGAGTTCGAACTGTTTTTGAAAATGAAGTGAATGAAGCTAATGGAGATAACAAATTAGAATTAGATTAGATTATTATTATAAAAGTTTTAAAATACATTTTAAGTACTACTTGGACATCAATAATAAAATTTAAGATAATTTTTATCAATAAACTAAACAAAATTCTTTTCATAATAAAAAATAATAATTCTCTACCTTTTACCCTTATAAATATGTAAAATTCATCAAAAACGTATTATTTCTTTATATATTCCCTTATTTCATAACCAACTTTTACATATAATGAATAAAGCATCAATATCTCCAGATATAGGAGAATCAGACCAAGTTGACACACTATGTCTAACTTCTAGGAAAATATGTAGGATCTGCTTAGATGATGATCCAAAAGGGTTTATAAGTCCATGTGAATGTTCAGGGTCTGCGCAGTTTACACACAAAAAATGCTTAAAATCATGGATTCTATGCAAGTTCCCAACAGGTAAAGAAGCATTTTGTGAAATATGCAAATACAAGTTAAACATTCAGACTGTGACTAGATGGAAATGCGAATTTATAAAAAACTCATACTTAAGGTCTTTATATCTGTGTAGAATCAAGTGTTTGTTACTTATAATTTTGATATCTGGAGGAATACTTGGGATTATTATTGAATTTTATGTTATGAAAAACGGAATGTATATGATTTCTGTTATTATATTATCTGTTTGTGTTGTAATATTGTTTTTAAGTTTAGGAGTTCTGGCTTTATGCTTTTTTAGATTGTTTGTCAATACAGATAATTTTGTTATTAAGGTAAGACCTAAAGAATTAGATAAAAGTACTCAAAATATTCGTTTAAGTGGGTACTTCAACCCGAATGCATAGTTTTTATATAAAATATAACAATCGTAAGATTTTTTTTTTGTAAGAGGGGAAGGTAGAGAAAGGGTAATATTTTTTATTGAAAAATTGTTGATAATTTGAGGTTATTTAGTTAGTATAGTTATTTTTTGGGTTTCAAGGTATTAATGTATAAAAACAGTTGTATAATAATTTTAGATTACAAGGCTAAATTGTATAAAAGTCTATAAGAAAATTTTAATTTTTTTCTTCAGGTTTTTGAGATCGAAATTATTAGGTTTATTTAAAGTTTATGTTTATTACAGATAGGTCGATTGATGAAATTATTAAAATGTCATAGTTTAGTTATGGTAGAATTTTTCTTGAGTAATACTACTGACAATTATAAAATTGCTTCATAGAAATGCACTAACTTTATTATTCTACCTAAAAGCCATTAATATAACTAAAAAAGATCGAATGTCTCTGGATCCAGAAATTTCAAATATCTGCAGGATTTGCTTTGATTCTAAAGATAGCCTATTTATAAGCCCTTGTGATTGCTCAGGAAATTCTAAATACGTCCATGAAAAATGTTTGAAATCATGGGTTTTAGTAAAATTTCCTAATCCAAAAAATTCATTTTGCGAAGTTTGTTTGAAGAAATTACCGATAAAAACTCAGAGGAAATGTAGATTATACAATCGGCAATCCTTAAATCCGATTTCTATTATAGACGTGATAAGAATTGTAAGTTCTTTTTCATTATTTATACTTACAATTATTCTTTGCGGCACATTTTCTTTAGTATTTAATAGTTTCGGAAAGCTGAAAAATAAATCAGAGATTCAAGGATTTATGATTATACCTGTTGTGTTAGCTTTTTTATTATTTGGGAAATATACTTTTAAAGCGATTATTGGAGTTTATTTAGATATAGATAGCACTATGAAAACAAATAACACGTCTGAAGATATTAGAATTTAGATAATTATAATTTATTAAATTTTAGAAGATTATTTCGATTGAACAGATTTAAAAAGTATTTAGTAATTTAATGTTGTTTTATAATATCATAACCTACTGAGTTTCAGAGAACTCCAGTAAGCAAACTGAAAGAATTCAATCATTTAGCCATCAACAGTGCTAATTAGTTTATAAGTTGGCTCTGGAAATTGCTATCAGATTTTTCATATGTTAAATTTAGTATTTGACCTAATATATAATATATTGGAAAAACATTATATGCAAATAATTAATCACTAATATCATTTAATACTAGATTTATTACAAATATCATAATGTAAAATATAAATGCTTATATATTTCTGTAATGAATATTAATCAATACTTTGCAGAGGTAGACAAAGATATCGCAGGGCTGAAATCTGAACTTTTTGAAATTCGTCATCTTTTAAAATATGCATTCAAAGAAGATATTTTGGAAAATCAACAACGTAGTTCACTATCCCCTGTTCCAAAAAAAGAAATTTCCTATAGTAATAGGCAATTTAAACCTAGAAAATTAAAGTAATCAACTAGTAATATTAATATATTTATGTCTGCAATCAAAATTTTATATTCATATATATATATATAATTCTAGGGTACTTTTTAAGGGGTATTTAAAATACTTGTGAGAGTATGTATTTTAATCTGAATTCATTATATATTGTATATAGTTTGATGATAGAAAGTTTTTTTATGTCAGAGGGAATGCAATTATACTTTTTATTGAAGATTTGCAGTTTTTTGAGGTTTTTTAGTTGGAATATTTTTTTCGGGTTTAAAAGTTGAGAATATAAGCATTTTTATCTTGTTTATAAGATCATAGGGTTAAAGTTATGTCGGAGTTTATTTCTAATATTTTTCAAAATGATATAATGCTGATGTGGTAGGTTCTATAATAAGATAAACATAGATTTTCTATGATAGAAATAATTTCATATCTGAATGGATTAATAGATTTTAATAGACCAAAATAATCTATTATCATCGATACAAAAATTACTTATTTTTATATTTATATAACTAAATATGATTAAGTTTTATTTTTTTTTGGGAAATTTTAGGGGATTCTGTGCTAGAATTAATCCCAGAAATTTAATATAGGCATAAACAGATTATTGATAAATGATCTTTCTTTCAAAGTACTTTTATATACTATAAGTATTCAAAAGATGCTGAATATTTTAGTTTTTGTCTATTATCATCATTAGGAATGCAAAAAGTAAATTTTTGATTTTTATTAGATAGGAAATATACATTGCTTTATATTTCTTGACTACTTAATTTTCTTCTAAACATAACCTTTATATAATTTATTAAAGAAGGTTTATATACTAAATTAGAATTGTAAAATATATGTGATGTATGACTTTGCCAAAATTCGAATCAAAAGAATAAAAACGATTTCCAAGGTATTTATTGAAATAAATAATAAAAGTACTAATTCTTATTAAAAAAAAGTAAAACCAAGTTGGATCAGTAATCCTAATCATAATAATCAATGATCTCTTAAAGTATTTCTTATAATATTAGTATAATTTTAAGCTATAAATTTAGTTAAAATATTTTCATTCACAATACTTACTATGAACCTATCAAGCATACCTAAGTCATATAAAACCAATTATGAAAATTAGTATAAACAGTCAAACTTAAAACTCTTCACAAACATTTTTTTCAATAATCTCTTTTACATAATTTACTCTTGAAATCATAATCAATAACTTCTTATCTTTACATAAATCAAACTTTTTATCTTCTAAACTACAATTTTTAATACTCAAACCCAATCACAAATTATTTATTTAATGCTCGAACTATATCAACAAACACAAATAACATATAATAAAATTATATAACAAGCTGTAGAATAAATAATCCTAAAATCGGTGTACATTTGAAATAATATCAGGAATAAAAATCAAAATACCTTAAAAATATAATTTAAATGGGCCAAGAGCAGTCTCAGCCTTCATTAAGACTAGAAAGAGAACAAAGATCAAGGAAGGTAAAACAAAGATCAGTAGAAAAACCTAAAGAAATTGCCACTTTTAAAAACATAAAAATCAAAGCAGGTATTCAAGAAATTGATATTACAGTAACAGATGATACACTTACATGTGGTTGGTTACTATCTGAAGCAATAAGAGCATACACCGGGTCTAATAATTTAGTCTCATTACGTACATCCAAAGGTTTAGAAATCCTTGATGACTGGTTGACAATTTTTGATAGATCCCTTCAACCATTTAAAGACAATGAAAAATTATGTGCATTATTCGAACAGCCAACTCAAGGGGAAATCCAACTCAACCATTTCATTCCATTAAAAGTTATCGGCAAAGGAGGTTTTTCAAAAGTTGTTATGGCAAGGAAAAAAGACACTGGAAATCTTTATGCTATAAAAGTAATGTCTAAAGAATTTGTTATTAAAGAAGAAAAAATAAGTCAGATTCTGACTGAGAGGAATATTTTAGCTAAATGCTTTCATCCATTTATAGTAAAATTACATTGGGCATTTCAAACAGTAAGCTATAAATAGGTTGATAATTTGTATCTGGTTATAGACTTCTGTCCTGGCGGGGAACTTTTTTTCCATCTTCATAACCTTGGAAGGCTTACAGAAGATCAAGCTAAGTTTTATTTTGCTGAGATTTTATTAGGGATTGAGTACTTACATGAACAAAATATAGTCTATCGTGATTTAAAGCCTGAAAATGTTCTTTTAGATATAGATGGGCATATAAGAATAACTGATTTTGGTTTATCTAAAGAAAATATTGATATTCGCACCCGAAGTTATAGTTTTTGTGGATCACCAGAGTATATGAGTCCAGAAATGCTTAGAGCCTTAGGTCATGGTCGTGAAGTAGACTATTATAGCATTGGTGCCTTGCTTTTTGAAATGCTCACAGGCCTTCCTCCATTTTACGATTCAAACCGTTCTAAGATTTACATGAAAATACTCAATGAAAAACTGGAACTTCCCAACTTCCTCAGTCGAAATGCTAAAAACTTACTAGAAGGACTACTAGAAAAAGACCCAACTCGTCGGATTGGTTATGAAAATGGTGTTGAAGAAATCCGCAATCATCCTTGGCTTAAAAACACTGACTGGAAAAGACTCCTACTTAAAAAAATCTACCCACCTTTTCGCCCATCTTTGACCCATTCGAATTTTGATCCTGAATATATGATTTTACCAATTAACCCTGAGGAATTCAATTTACAACCAGCTCCTTTTGCTCAACCATTTCAAGATTTTGACTATGTTTATGAGCAAAAAACAGTTAAAGAAGTTAAACTTAATTCAGTTGATTTAGCATCGATATCAACAAGTATTAGTAGGACTGGGTTTTTTAGTAGAAATAACTCACATTCAAAAATAAGTTCGATATTAGAAGATGATGATCCAATTAGGACAACAATAGAAGAGGAAAAAAGAAGCAAAGGGTCAGTTTTAATTACTGGGTCTAAGAAAATTGCCCTTTCGATTCCGGATTTGAACAACTCGGCTATTATTAAAAAACCTAATGATACGGAGAGGACTGAAAACTCGATTTTCAAACATAAGACTACAGCACCGAAACAAAAGGTGCATTTGGTTAAGAGAAATACAAAGAAGCCAGAGGAGTAGTCATGTTCAGTTATAGATAGATATAATCATTTAATTTGTATTTATTGACTGAAATGCGTATTTTATGATAGCAATAAAAATTCTCTTGTATTCTATAAAAACCACTTGACATATTATTCGATTAGAGCATTCTTTAGTAATCATCTAAAGTTTAAGTACAATTAAATAACTTATTTATTAGATTTTTAAAAATGAGCAAAATCATAAATATCATCCATGCTCTCACATGAAACTAAATCAAACATTTTCTCTTCGACATTTTCGTTAAATTTCAAAGTATCTTTAATGATATTTTTAATATTTTCAGTATCTTTAGTATCTTCAGTATCTTTAGTATCTTTAGTATCTTTAATATCTTTAATTTCAAATTTACAGCTTTCTTCAATTCCTACAGAAGATCCTGATGTAGTTATACTACATTGAGTTTCCTTTTCAGACATACTTGATATAATCACTTTAAAAATAGAGTCTTTTTTCTTAGCCAAAGCTTTTTCTTTAATAAATTTAATTCTCGAACCAATTTTAGCTTTTTGATAATGAGACTTACACTGAAGTGGTGTTCTAGTCTCAACAATTTCTGAAATCAAGCACCAACAAGTCAATCCTGATTCTAAAGCTTTATTAAAAAGTCCAATTTCCTTCTCTGACCAGCGACCTNATTAAAAAGTCCAATTTCCTTCTCTGACCAGCGACCTTGAAAAATAGGTTTCTTTAAATAGTTCATTATAACTTAAAGATACTATAAGATTTGTATTCCATATCATATTTTAATTTATAAAAAAAATAATTATCAAAAACTTAATTCCAGCTTTAAAAACAGGATATTATAATTATATAATAATCTTATCATCTTAAATCATTATACGTGGTTATTTTGATTAATAAATCCTCATGAAAAAATGAATTAAACTTTCTCTAAGCTCTAATTCAGAATTTTTATGAACATGATAAAATTTATAATTTTGTATCTTAAAATCACATTATAAATGAACTAATTCAAGCAACTCAAGAGAAATAATAATGATGCTAATGAAGAAGACAAAAAAGAAAATATAAAAGAAGAAATAAAAGAGGAAGAAGATGAGGATGAAGAAAGCAAGGAAGATAAAAAAGAAGATTAAAAAAAAGTTGAAAACAAAAGAAATCGTACAGCCCCTCTACTTATTACAAATCTTAAAAATAAATACCTTCATATGACTCATGAATGATGGGTGGAAATACCTCAAATCCGTTGCTGGAATGCTAGAATTATGAATATTTTTATAGAAAACATATACAAAGAATTCAGTGATTCTTTTATCGAATTTGTTGTAGGAGGGGATTTCAACTTTGGGATATTGTAAAAAACAGAAGTTATAAGAAACTTAGAAGCTAAAGATTCAAAATTTATGGAGATTTGGGATAAAACATAAATTTGATATACAGGAACAATTTTTAAGGGTCGGCATATGGGACTGGAAAAATGGAATCTGAATGAATTTCTGGGTAAGTTAAAATATCACTTATTGAACTTATATAAGGGGATTTAGACTAGGAATTTATTATTATAAAATCTTGAGAGAAGAAAAAAAATTACTATATCTTTTCAAGAAATCTGGAATTTTATTTAGGTTTTTCTTGCTAACTGTGGGATTAAAACGACAAAGGTGACCCTCAGCCTCTTTAAAATCTCACTGGCAGCAACTCAAGGGATTTTAGAAAACTTATAAGAACCAAAGTAGTAGAAAAATATCAAAAACTTGATGATCCACTATAAGAGGTAGAATTTCAACCTGCTCTCGTCCTAGTGAGAAAAAAAAAATTGTTTTATATGCAATGCAATAACACGAAATGTGTAGTAGCTATACGTCTTTTCTTACATGTTTAAAAAATCACTTCAATTCATATTTTGGTTACAGCTTTTATCTAGTCCCCTGGTAAGTTTCAACCGATTAAATAATTGTTTTTTCGATTGAAGTTAATTGTGAGAGAGATTTTTTATTATTGTTTTTGGTTTAAAAGTTTTGATGGGTGCTAGGGTGTTAGGATAGGATTAAAAGTTTGTGTTTAGAATAATAGATTAAGTTTATGCTTAGGATTAGAAATAGTGTGAATTGAATCGCTAGAAGAAATAATTTGCTGCTTTTTAGTTTAGTTTGTCTTGTGTTATTATTTGAATAAGCATACTAACAGATTTTAAATTAGAATTATATAGAGAATAGATTATTTATGAATTAAAATGGTATATATATCAAAATTTATAGTCAGAGAAGTATTTTTCACCCAATAACCAACCCATAAAAAAACCCCTAAATAGCTTGTCTTCCAATCTAAAAACCCCATTTATCTTTAAATCTAATATCATTTGCTTTAGTGTATTATAAAAAAATAAATGGAAATTTAAACATTATGAAATTTTTACACAGCTAAAACAAATATTCATACTTAAGATATTATTAGTAAATATCAATAAAATCTCATTCATAGTAAGTATAATTTATTGTTATTTATGCATCTCCTTTACAAGCAAACACTCATAAAGAAACTTTCCAAACAGAACATTAAGCGTTTCATTTTTCAAAGAAATTTTCCAATAACAATCTCACGATGTTGTGAATTCCTTGAAGAATTTATCATAATAAAAATTTTAAGTGAAGAGATTTCATAAATAGCAAAGATTTTTAAATTTGAATAATTAATAAAATTAACACTTGAGGAAATTGTGACTTTACTCGTTATTTAACATAATATCCTTGTTACTATTTGATTCTAATAGTAAAAAAGGACTATAAAAGTTAGAAACCGTTCATAGTATGAATGAAATTTGACCTCCCATTATTCAGTAATAAAATCCCTAATAAGCATAATGGAAAGCAGATATCGTTGCGATGGGTGCTCGAAATCTTTTTCGACAGAAGATACTTTCATCAAGCATAAAAATGTATGTAAAACAAACTCAATCAAGTTCAAATGTAGCTATTGTAGCAAAATGCTTTCATCAAAGCAAAATTTGAAAGAACATGAATTTACTCATACTGGAGAGCTACCTTATATTTGTAAGAGTCCTGGATGTGGCTTGAGATTCAGACAAGGAAGTGTCCTTTCAGCGCATAAAAGAATTCATAACACAATTGAAAGATATATTAATCAAGAAAAACATCACTGGATTAAAGTAAAATTTATTTAGCTTACTGATATCCTTCATGATATTAAAGAAACTGAAATTGAAATTATTGAAGAAAGACTTGAAGTGATAGAATTACCACCAATAAAAGAGCCTCAAAAATATAAGCTCAAACTGGTTTTTGATAAATTCAACATATAAACTTTCTAATAATCAATTATATGTTGAAAATAAGTATTTATATATTTATTTTATATAATTGTTTATATATTACGCCAACAATATTCTAATCATTATCAAAACTTCTAGATTACTTTAATTAAATTCAGACTTTTGCATCTTCCTTTAAGTATAAAGCATCCATATATTAAAAATATCTCATCTATCTCCAAACAAATCATAACATCTCTTATTTCCTTATTTTTCAACCATAAAGCTCTTAAAAACTTTTATTCTTACATGACAACCAATATCAAACTTACTAATAAAACTTCAAATCCAAAAATAAATAATTATTATATGGAAAGTCGACTTTCAGTATATGTAAGAGTTCGACCTCTAATAAAAGAAGACTACTCCTTACAAAAAAAGTCATCTGAAAGTAATCCAACAATATGTACAAAATTCTACGAAGACAAAAAGTGTATTTCCCTAACAAAACCCTATTATGATGATAGAGAGTTCCAAGTAGATCAAGTTTTATCCTCAGAAATCACTCAAGAAGAATCCTATGAACTTGTAGGACAAAATGTTGTAAATGAAGTTATTGAAGGCTATAATGGGACTATTATGGCATATGGGCAAACAGGTAGCGGTAAAACATTTACAGTCTTTGGTTCAAAGCCAGCAATTGAATCATATGGTTATGAAAACCATAATGAAGGAGGTATTGTACCAAGATCTATGCAGCATATTTTCAATTACATACGTAAAAACATTGATGAGGCACAGTTTCAAGTAACAGTAGCATTTATGCAAATCTATATGGAAATCATAACCGATTTGATTAGTAAAGAAAAACCTACAAAAGGTGGTTTACAAATACGTGAAGACCCGAAAACTGGGATTTTTGTTGGCGGGCTTGAACAAATTTCAGTACAAAATGAATTTGAAGTTATGCAGCTGATATCAGATGCTGCTAAATCAAGAAACACATCATCAACTTCTATGAATAAAAATTCTTCTAGAAGCCATGCTGTATTACAAATTTCATTAGAACAAAGGTGGATTGAAGAAGGACCACCAAAGAAAAGGAGGATTAAAAAAGGACTTTTGACTATAGTTGATTTAGCTGGTAGTGAAAGATTATCTAAATCAGGTTCTGAAGGGTTAAGATTAAATGAAGCTAAGACTATAAATAAATCAATATCAGCTTTAGGAAACTGTATAGCTGCATTAGCTGAAGGGAATAATATAAACCATGTTCCTTTTAGAGATAGTAAATTGACTAGATTACTAACAGATTCATTAGGAGGCAATAGTAAAACTTGTATTTATGCTTGTATTGGTCCTTCTTTGGCTAATTATGATGAAAGCTATTCAACATTATTATTCGCTACAAGAGCTATGAATGTTAGAACACATGCTAAAGTTAATGAAAATGTTGATTTTAAAATCACAGGGTCTAGTGAAGGGATTATACAAAGGAATCTTTTACTTGAAACTCATAATCATCAACTTAGACAAGAATTAGATCAACTTAAGAATAAAATACAGTTCTCACCATCACCGATAATGGGGGAAAATTCTTATATGGCTAATTCTTTAATGCATGAAGAATGCAAGTGTGAAGAAAAACAAAGGGAACTTGTTGCGAAGTTCACGCATATGATTCAGTATTTGCAAGGGGAAATTGCCAGACTTAACATAATCATTGCTAATTTGCAGAATAAATGAAATAAGTGATGTGTGGCTAGAGAAAAACTGGTTATGATAATGATTTTTTTTTTTTATAAGCATAGTTAATTATTTCACACCCATCCAGACAAAGAATCTACCCTCTCCTGTATCAGTGGGACACTAGTATTTTTCTTTATAATCCTCATCCTCGTCCTCAGTCTGCTATTACAATTACTCTTATCAGCCAATATTTTATACGGACTCAACGAGTTAACTTTCATCCTTCTAACAACCAACTTATTACATTTAATAGGGTTCATCAGACTATATTCTTTCCAAGGATTAGCTATAGGTTTGTGTTTTTTAATAACAAAATTCGAACTTGTCACCAACTCAAGTTGTTTCTGCGAGTGATGAATTGATCTATTATATAAATGTAAATTCTTCACTGTCAACGGTATTATAATTTTACTTAATGACCTACATACAGGGAAATTTTTATAAGGCTTAAGTAAAATAGTCTGTCTAGGTTTATCCGCTAACATTTTAATAATGGAACATACTCTTGACTCTATATGCTTAGCTTTTGACAACCCTGATACAAAGCATAGATCCAAGTCTATAGAAATCATAAGCGATATTGACTTAAACGAACAAGAAATCGCTGAAGTTATCATTCCAAGACTAGTAAAATATTTAGATGATTCTGAAGAACTTCTTCTTATAATAATCACACAACTTATCAAGCTTAAAGATAAAATACATTCACAAGGTTATGTTTTATGCTTATTCCTTCCTTTAAAAATCCTCGCGAGTATTATTGATGATACTGTACGTTTAGCTGCAGTCAATGCTATAGCTCAATTGTTAATATTTTATAGTTTAACTGAAAATTATCTTTCAGATGTAATTAATGATTTAGTCCAGTCAGTAAACAAATTTGCTATATACTCAGCAGTGGATTTGATTGAAATTTTCTTTACTGATGTGTCAATGAATCTTCAATTACAGTATATAAACTTGATGGTTAATTTGTTTACTTCTGGGAGTATTGATATGAGGATTAGAATCAGTTCTGCAGTTCAGAATTTAGTTAGTAAAAATTCTAGAAATCAAGGGTTTGAAGTGTTTTTCGGCTTGTTTGCTGATGATTCTGAAGATTTGGTAAGGATTTATGCTGTGGACCTAGCTGGGGTATTAAAACTTGATGTGACTGATAAAGAGAATTTGCTTAGAGATAAAAGTTGGAAGGTTAGGTATTATATAGCAAAAAGCCTTTCGATGCTGATGAATGAAAACAACACCCAGAGAATATGCCAAGCGCTTTTGGTGTATCTTAATGATGAGGAGGCTGAAGTGAAAACTATGGCGTTTTTATGTTTGGAGGAAGTTTTTGCTAGACAGAATGAAAATCAATCAGCCCAATATGTGAATATCTTAAACGTTGTTAGGGATGTTGTATTACAATTACCAAATTTGAATATAAGTATTGTTAACAGCATCTTACGCCTTTGTCCATTGGTTGGTAAAGAAAACTGTCAGGAATACCTTCTCAGCATAGTTAAAAACTTATTATCCGAGCCAAGTAATTATGATTATGAAGTTGCCCTTATAGAAAATATAGATTGTGTTCTTTTGGTTACAAGTATAGAGTTTATTGAATCAAATGTCCTTCCTGTTATAATCAAACTTTTAGAACATAAAATGTGGAAAATTCGTATAAAATCTTTAAGTCTTTTACCTAAACTTGGTAAAGACCTTGGGTGTGATTTTTTTATGCAGTTTTTATATAAGTATTTACTCAAGTCTTTAAATGATTTAGTCCATGCTGTGCGTAGTGAAGCTATACAGTCTATATCGAAAATCACTGACTTTTTTTCTTCAAAATGGATGCAAACGCACATTTTTCCTGAGATCCTTGAAAAAAGCAAATGCGACTGCTATATTAATAGAATAACAAGCCTGAATCTTCTGATTGAATTATACACAAAACTCGATTTTGAAGCTTTTGGTGATGAGATTATCATTATTATTCAAAGGCTTACTGAAGATAAAGTTGTAAATGTAAGGATCTGTGTTGCTAAGCTTTGTATATGCATATTAAACTGGACTGTTCCTATAAAATATATTGAAGTTTTGAAAGTCAGTCAGGAAAAACTAAAAAATGATGAGGATATTGATGTGAAATGCATAGCTAGTGGGGATATATAAGTTAAGTGATATTTCATATATTATGTAGGGAGAGAAAATAGGTTTATTATTAAATGGAAGGCATTCCTGAGGAAATTGCTAATATCAAACCGTTTCTGATTAGGTCAGAAGAGATGAAAAATGCTGATGCTGTAGTTTCGTTTTATACATTTAGATATGCCATGTCTCTAGCTTTTGATTTTAGAAAGCAAAATCCTGGAATCCAAAATGTTGATAATTATTTAGGAAAAATGCTTGGAGTCATGGAAGAAAAACAAAAAACTATAGCGAGTATACAGAATCCAAAGGAACAGTACGAAAAATTCATCACAATGCTTTTTATTTCTGCTGATACTGACGATAGAAAAACAGGCTCAACAAAGGCAACAGCGCAGAAGTTCTTGATCCTAAGCTACTTTATCGAAGCTTTTAATGTTTTTCAAGAAATCCCACAAGATTGGGAAGAAAAAAGGATCTACTGCAAATGGAAAGCTGCAGATATTTTAAAAGCTATAAAAAAAGGAGAAAAACCTCTACCCGGAGGACCAAATGAACGTGGAAACGAAGAGAAAAAAGCTCCAGCCCCAGTTCGTAGCAATCAGCCAATAGGGAATTTCCCAACAGAAAGTATCCCCAAAGCTCCAAATAACATGAATTCAGCACCAAATCCACCAAATAATTCTTTTATCCCATCAAGTGCTCCAAGTATACCTCCAAACAACACTTATTTCCCATCAAGTGCTCCAAGTTTACCACAAAACATCAATTATTTACCCCCAAGTGCCCCAACTTTACCACAAAATACTAGTTATTTCCCTGCAAATGTTCCTGAAAACACTAAACCTACAATGCCAAATCCACCAAAAAATAATTTTAAAACTCCTGAACCAGAACCACAGAGACCAGCACCTGTTTTTGCTAAAAAAGATGTTCCAGAAAGAAGGACTGCATCAAATAAGAGTGCGATTACCCCTGAACAAAGGAAAATTTTAGATCAAGCGAAGAAATTCGGGACAAATGGGATACTAGAATTGGATTATAAGAATTTTCAACAAGCAATTATCGCTTTTCAGAATGCGATTAAATGCATTGAAAGCTTGAATGTGGGTTAGATAGGTATTGCTAAAAATGGTAGTGAAGAAGTAAGATAAATGGGTGCTTGTTTAGTCAAAAAAACTGTTGAGCAAGATACGTTGTTTACTAAAGTGCAGAGAGTTGTGGAAAATAACGATGTGCTTGACTTGGAGTTCATTTCAAGGTCCGGAGAGTTTGCTAGCAACATCGAAAACATAAACAATGCTTACTTCATGATCAAAGACCTACGAACAAATCTCTTAGGCCTATCCTTATTTCACAATTCACTCAACTGTTTTAAATTTATTCATAAAAGCCTTAACGCCAGCCTAGAATCCATGGAAAAAATCTTCCTGGATCAAAAAACAAGTGCAATCGACCTAATCTGTACTCGAAACTGTGTCGACATCCTAGACTATTACCTTCCATACTATGAAAAATCTTTCGAATACTGTCCATTAATCGAAGAAGTAAGCCAAAGTTTAAATTTCACAAGCAATACCGAAGTAGTAAAACCAAAAATCATAATTTCGACTTATACTCCAATCCATAAAGCATGCGAAATTGGTAACATGAATATAATTTCTCATATCCACAAATACTTTAAAGAAAAAGCTATAATACCATATACTCTAGATCTTGATTATCAAGATGAAAACTCAGGGGAAAACTGTTCTTTAATATCATGTCGTACAGGAAATTATACTATGATTCGTTTCCTTCATACAACATGCCAGACAAATTTTCGTCTTTTAAATAAACTTGGTGAAAATGCTGTACAAATTCTTGCAGCTTCAAATAAAAAGAAAAATTTTAAAGACTTTTATGAAAGCTTAGTTTACCTTGTGATAAACGCTGGGGTTGATCTTTCACATAATTATGAAGAAACTCTGCTTTTGCTTGAAAGTGAAAAAGCGATACTTTTTTATCAGAAAAAACTTAAAGAAAAAGGTATTGAAATTGATAAGTATGAGTTGGAAGAAAGGTATAAACTTGTGAGAATCGAACAAGTGAGGTCTTTAGAAGAAGAAAAACTTGATTCTTATCAGGGTAGCGAGTTTAATTTTATAAAACTTTATTCGGATATAATGCAGGGAACGGATGCTGATGAGATTTCAGCGATTGATACGCATTCTCGTAATGCTACACCTTTTACAAGTGTCCTTAATGAGTTGCCACCAAATTAATATTTTAGATTTTTTTTATTTTTTGTAGCGATTATACAAAGATTGAAATACGATTTTGCCTTGAATGGTTTTTGTGCTATTGATAGCCCACAGAGCGTCACCAGATACTAAACAGATCACATTGGAATATTAATTTGGTATTAATGGATATAACATTATGGATATTTGTGGTGATTACTTAGATTAATAGATTATGGAGTAATTTTTGTTATTGTGAGGTGGACTATGATGTATTCGATCATGTGATAATGTAGTAACTTTTAGTGACAATCTACAGGATGAACAATGGATAAGGCTAAGTTTGGATTAGTTTTGGAAATATAGGTTTAATTTAATAAATGGGTTAGCTTTAAGAGAATAGCTTAATACTATTTTTAATAGATAGGAATATTAAGACTTGAGGTCGTGAAGGGTTATTTGCAATATATGAAGGATGCTATATTTTTAGAAAGCTGGATAGGTTAATGATGATTCCTTAGTGAAAATTATCCTTAGAGCATTTTATTATTATTATTCTATATGTTTTATCTCATCGCCTAGAATCCAGAAGTCTTTGGTCTCAGCACCACGAGGGGGTTTTTTTTTCTGGACTTTGATTGGGCTTTGTTTGTTGTTAAGGAAATTATTCATAATTCTAGAATAATATACATTAGCTGAATTTTTATTAGTCCTTGGTGTAATATTAGAAGGATACATTCCAGATGTAAATGAGATGTGATTGTATATACTCTTAGGTCTTGGCTTCTGATTAACATGATTTATTGATGTTGCCCTTGATCTTACTGAATGCTGGCTTGGGATATTCCTATTAAGAAAACTGTAAAGATCTTTAGTAGACTGTGAATAACTAGGTTCATGAATATGGTTAATTTCAAAGTTTATCATCTTATTGTAAACTGCGCTGAATTTTGAAGACCAAGCTTTATCTATTCCATGTAGTTTAATCAACTGTAATATTTGGTTTTGTAATAGGGATATAAGTGTATGTACAAGAGATGGATAATCATTTCTTGCTAAAAATAAGCTGCTTTCTGACATTTATAAATTTTAATATACTTTTAAGGGATTGATAAATATTTGTATTATTATATAAGATGCAACATTTTTAGGTTTATTTTTATATGAAGTGTTTGCTTGAGGAAATCTCCAAACTTGAAAGTTCATTGCAAGCCTTGAGAGAAAAAATTAAAAGTTGCAATCTGCCAAGGGAAATTTATTCTAAATAATATCCAGCTAATCCATATTACTACTGAACTCCATAATTCAATTTTAAAACTCATTCTGACTAGCAAAAGCTTGATTATCATGAACTTAGCCAAGTACCCTAATAATTTCTACTAAAGTTTTGGTTTTAAACTATTATACAAAGTTGATATACTTGCTTATTAGGATAAATATCCTACTTATAAGATAATATGGGGGCCTATTCTCTAATACTCAGCATAAAATTCTAAAATTTGCTTTTCATTTTTGTCTATAACAAGTACTTATGAAGCTTACAAGAGTATACCCTCAAGATTAAATCAGTTCAATTAAAAATTGATGACTTGAAAACTATTCAGACTGTTAAAACTATCCAAGATATAGTGTATCCAACTTTAAACTTTTAGTGTTGAATTCTGTAAGATAATCAGATAAAATATATAAAAGGGTTGCTTTACTTTCTCTGTCCATTAGCTGAAAACTGAATATAAGGTTTGTTGCTTTTATCTATAATATCTTAGGTTGACTGTTTTAAGATCTTAAGCACTTGGCTTTTTATAATTAAGTCTAAATAAATGCTTTACTAAAAAGCTGTATTATTAGATTTAGTATCACTTTACTTTTTATAATTAAGTCTGAATAAATGCTTTACTAAAAAGCTGTATTAGTTAGATTTAGTGTCACTTGACTTTTAACTGATTTTCCTATATGTTTTTCTCCATATTTAATAAATACAATATAAGGTGAAGTTGTTTATTATTTGAATCATCAGGAGCAATTTCTACATAATATTTTCGATAAATCCTAATAAACATATAGCCCCAATATCAATCCTATTAACCAGACTCTCAATCTTACTCTTTTAAAATCCCAGAAGTTAAAAATACTAAATATCCCATAACCAAATAAAACTATACAGTATTTATACTATTAACCTTAAGCATATTTAACACAAACTCGCATATTTAATACAAAAATACCNATAACCAAATAAAACTATACAGTATTTATACTATTAACCTTAAGCATATTTAACACAAACTCGCATATTTAATACAAAAAAAAGTTCAATTTATTTGAAGATATAATCTATATAATATATATTTAAACAACTAATTCATATGATTAACTAAATACGTTCATACCTCATCTCTTCCATATCAATCTTCCTAACCAACATATGGTAATAAACTGAAAAAATCACAAAGAAGAAAACATTCCACAAGGCAAAAGCAGCACCACCATACCCACAAACACTATGCCTTTCATGTATCGGATAGTCATACGTGCATTTTGTAAAACTCAACTTTACCACACCTGCCCATATTACAAATGCTAAAAAGTGCAAGACACATACAATAAACAATAAAATTGAAGATTTTTTTAATGTCAAACAGTTCTTCAAAAGTGATATTCTGAAAAAATCAAATATTATGATTACTGTAATTAATACAATAATCACACTAGCTAAAGTGTCGAATAATATATAAACTACTCCAGCATTATAGAAGGCTTCTAATTCATCACAGAATCCAGATCCATAATAAGAGTTTTTACAGTCATCATAATATTTTTTGTATGTATCGCTTTTATCTAAAGGAAATATTAAACCACCTTCTAATTTGGATTTTGCTGTTCCTATAAGAATGTATTGTGAGAACCAATGATCATAATCCATTGCCCCAATAAGAAAGGCAAAGCTTAAGATGAGTAAAATAAAGTTGATAAAGTGCCAGATTTTTTTGTCAAGTCCCCAAACTTGAACCATATTAGTATGAATTTTATGTTTGTGTAAAGTTATAGAATTGATAAGTAAATTATGTTAGAAATATAGATTAATTATGAAAGTTTATGTTATTATATCAGTCTTTAAAGTGACTTTATATGATGATTTTAATTAAAAATAAAATATAGGAATATAAACTTTTTTATCTTGAGGAGAATATAATCGATTATATGAGTTTATTGATATTTAAGATTTTTTTCATATATATATATATGTTAAATTGAATTTTAGTATATGAATTACTTTTAGATATTGAATTATAATTATCGATACTGAGTAATGATTAAGATTTTTTATATGGCATTTAATATTGAGATTTTATAATTTTTTTTTGAAGAATTCATTTCGATGATTGGATAATGAAGTTTAAATTTATATTTGTGTGAGTATCTTTTTATTTGTATAAGAGTTTGCTATATAAAATTATGAATGATTTTTTTATAAGCTTGCAGAATAAATTCAAACTAGAGTTGGTAAATCATATAGGATTATATATTGAAAATGTATTTGATAGTTAAATTAAATCGAGCTGGTTATATTATATAATAATGCGCTTTAAATTATTTTTATTATCATATATTGAAATGAAACTATTAAAGCATTAATTTCATGATTGATTATATGTAACTTATATATATAATAATTAAGATGAAGAATTTTAGTGTATCTTGTTTAAATTAAATAACTCAAGCAAGTAAAATGTTTCTAATTTCACTTTAGTGAAGATTAGGATTTTCATTTTTATTTTGTAATGTCAATAATGGAACCTCTAATGGTTTTACTACAGAAGGTTGTTTACCAGAGACTAAATTTTCATTGTCTATATTATCGTCATCTGCTTGATTGTCTTCTTGGGTGAATTTTTGGGTTATTTCTTTAGCATGAAGCTGGGGGATAAAAACTCCAACTTTCTCCAGTTCCAAAAGTATTTTCTGTAGTTTCTTAGCTTTAGCTCGATAGAGATGGGTTTGATGATGAGCCACATTAAGTTCTTCTTTAAATAAAGTGTTTTCTTTTGCTATCAAATCCCAATTCTCATCAGTTTTCTCTAAGCTTTTTGCATCAATATGGGCAATTTCATTGAACTTTAATACCATTTTGTTTATAATATTTTCTAATTTCTCTATGTTTTCAGCAAATGTACGATTTTGGTTAACAATTTTATGCATTTCCCACAATAACATTTTTTTCTCACTTTCGAGCTTCAGTAAAGACTCAGCTTGTGACTCAATTTTTTGCTCTTGGAGATGTGTATAACTTTCAAATTCTTTTAAGACAAACTTAATTACCGGAGCAAGCTCATTTTTATTATCTTTTATTTCATCAAAAAGATGCTTGCATGCTTCAAATCTTACTTTAGAATCGTTTTCTAGGTTGATTGAAGCTATTGAGTTTTGATAATCAGTTTTAACCTGTGTATGACTTGGAAAATTATTTAAACCCTCATAAGTTTTATGTGGAAATAAATGCTTAAAAGGGGCATAAATCACTGATTTATCCTTATTCTTAAGGTGTTTTGCTTTTATTTTATGTGAGTTCACAACTGAGTGATTATGACTTGGAGATTTCGCTTTAGTACCTGAAGTTGGCGAAAGTGATTCTGCGAGGTTTTTCATAAAATCGTTTTTATGTACATCTAATTTTTCTATAATACTCGTTGTAGAACGAATTATTACTCGATCCTTACTGATACTTCTGTTCAATTTGATTTTGTCCAATGTTTGAGCATTACGAGGTCCGTTTGACATAACTTTATAACCATTTCATTAATATCCTGTAATCATGCCTATAAGTTAAAATTCAGTTTTTAAAAATCTTTGGATAGGATGAAATCTAATGGATTAGTAATTCTGAAAGCTCAGAAGCTAAAATATTATTTGGTGATGATGTCTAACGAAATGCAAAAGAACATTCTAAAATGATATCTTTAATATAATAGGATAAATGAAAGCGGATTTTCATCATAAACTATTAAACTATGATTATTATTATAGTCGGACACATTAAATAGTGATGAGCCAGACGCTTCTCAAAATTATGTGTATTGTTATAAAATTATTATAAGATTCCATTATTATATTGGATTTTACAAATAATTGAAAAATACATAAGAAACTATCTTTTATATGTTTATATCTCGTGCAAATGAATTTCTATAACTAAAATAATATTTTCATCTAATCTCATGCTTTCAATTCACTAAAAGTAATGATAATAAAAGAATTGACCTAAGGGAATAAATAGCATTTTATTAGGATTAATGGAAGATACGTGATTATTTTGGTCAAAACTTTTTTATTATAAGCATACTTAAGTAATTTAAACTACTTAAAATACAGTCTTATAAAAAATACATAAACCTTTACCATAAACAAAACTCGCAATAACATAAAAATTATAAAAATATCAACAATTCCCATCTAGCACCATAAAATTGTCGAAACTTAAAATAACTAAAAAACTTATAAGCATATCAAACGATTCTCTGTTGCCTGCACAATTCTTCTTATAAGAAAACGCCATACAATAATTCATCCTTTCAAATCCAAAAACCTATTTTTTTTTCGATTTATAAACTCATCACTTCTGTAGTCTTCATCTACTTACACATCATATCGTTATCCTATTCCTAAAAAATCATGATATTAAATCTTAAACACTTTTACAATCAATAAATTTCTTTTCTTTAGACCTTTTCATAAAAAAGTAGGTACCAAATCTAACTATGCTAATTCAACCAATAAGTAAATTCTCTGTATTTAAACCTACCTATTCAGTAGTAGCTAAAGCTATCCCTGAGATAATATTTATACAATTCATAAGCATAAAGCTAAGAAACGTCACAAAGAAAAGCATCCAAAAAAGCATTCCTATAATCAGATTTGAAACATTAATAAGTCAATTTAGAGTCAATCTTAAAAAACAAGTTGTATTTATAGTTTTGAATCTTCTTATTAGCCTCAAATTTCTTTAATATTTTCTTGTAATTACTTTTGCTGACAAAATTCGATAGGGTATAGGGCAAACTTACCCTATAAATTATGCATCAACTAACATAAAAAAACCTTCTCATTAATCAAATAATGTTTTTGCTAATATGCTTAGGACAAATAGACCTAGTATAGAAAAACTTTGTAATAAAAGATAAAGGAAGTAGATTTACGAATTATCAATAAACAATTTCTATGCTTTAAATCTTAAATTTGACATGAATTTCTAGAGAAAGTTATGATATTTTTTGTTAGTTTCTAAAACTTTATAAGCACTGATGATTAAAAGAAGTTAGAGATAAATAGACTAGAGATAAATAATATGACTAGGATTTTTTTAGAACTTGATAAAGATTTCTTAGTTTCGGCCTTGAGGTTTTTGATAGTCGATTTCATTTAATGTTGTGATTTTAACAGATTAAGTAGTGAATGATAGATTATTATTTGATGATTTAGATTAGATTAGATAGAGAAAGGATATAGGTTGTGAATATAATTTAGGAATTAAGGATGTTGATATTAGTTTTATGATACTTTTTATTATAAGTTATATAAAGAAAAATTGTGTAAATACGCTTTTAAATACTTGGATTTGTGGCTGGGTAATAAATGCATTGAGGAAATTTTGATAGACTAAAAGAGAAAATGTTATAATATGAAAAATGTTTTTGATATTAGAATTTCTAAAATATTACAAGAATAGAGTCAACAAATTATACCTAGAAATCGAACTTTAGCTATTAAGCAATTCTTAAGCTTTAAAATTTGGAAGTTTATATAAAACATATGGAAAAATCTTATTTTATATGTATTTTCTTATCATCACACATTATTACTTTGATTGATTTGAAGATAATTGAGTCTAAAGAAGTGATTTTGTTATGCTTGATTTTTTGCCTTTGAAGATTTCCCTTCATCTCTCATTATGATTATTAGGGTGTAGACTGGCTTGCCGACTTAGTTTTCAAGGTGGAATTTTACTGCAGATTTCTTGTCATTTTTGTTAAAAATGAATATACGTTGGGAGGAGCTGTTTATGATTGTGCCCAAGGAGCTGTGTCTTACAAAAATCTGAAATCTTTCTATCATCATAAACTAAAATTTTATATCCACACTATAAAAAAACTATAAACCAAAAAGCATGAAAGATTCTTAATTCAAATTATTACATTTGATATTCCATTCAATAATTTCCAATATAAAACATTAATTTGCATACAATAATAAATTTTAGCATTTAATAAACCTTATTATTCCAAAATTTTAATATATCAAATAAAACCTTTCCAATAATTCTCTTTAAGTAACTTTCTCCCTCATACCCAACAAAATAATCTAACAATTCTCAACAACCCAATTTAGCATTTAATCTTTACTCATAAAACAAAAACCATTTTTACATAACCTTTACAAACCAAAAACTTCACTATACACCACTTATGATTCCAAATACTAACAATATATTAAAAAATTATATAAAAATTATGCCATTTACAACTTAATTCCTTTTGATTAATAATACCCTTAACTGATATACACTCATCATAAGAAATAATGATAAATAATTTTCATGGCTGCCCGTCATTCTGAAAGCAATGTATTAAAAATCCAAAACAATACAAGAATCCGCAAGCTTAATAGTGAATCTAATATATACGATTCATCAGAAGATAAGCCTCAAGATATAAAATATCCCCTAAACAACAACCGCAAGCTTTCTTCTACACCAAGTCCATTAAAGCATAAAAGTTCTATAAAGTCTCTTGAAAAAATAACCAAAAACCCTCAGTTTACGATAAAAAAGCCTAATCCTTTAGCTCATTCTATCAATATAGTAGCTATAAATAAAAGCAAATATCATCTTCATCAAAACAATCATATAGATTCAAGTCCAGAGATAGATAAAAGCAAACTTTATAATGAATTGTATGGAAATTATATGCAGAAAATGTCTCAAGAACAGAATATCGAAAACAGGCTTGGGTGTTGTAAAACTTTTATTATGAAAATTTTTGAAATTGAGCCTGAACTAAAACCCTTTTTGCTGGAAATACAAAAGGAATATGAGAAATTTATTGATTGCCAAAAAGAAAGTTTGGAAAAACAGGAGAGGAAAATCAGACATTTAAAGATGATTAACAAAGCTACTAAATCTGAACTTGATGCAAGTATATCATTAAACATGAGCTGGTCATCAAGATTTGAAGAACTAAACAATAAATATGCAAGTTTAGATCAGCTATACATGGATATGTCTAATATTAATTTAAAAAATTTCAATACCAAAGAAGAAAACTGGAAAATCTTAATAAGACAAAATCAAATGCTCAAAGAATCGTTATTGTATGAACGAGAAAAGTTTGCCTTTTACAAACAAAGAGTTCATATATCAAACATAGAAAGTCAAAACTATGAGAATTCTAAAGTACCTAAAAATTTCGATGATAAAGAAATTCTTATAGAAAAAACTTATGAAGACAATCAAGAATGTATTAGAAAAAGTAAAGTTGACCAAGATATTATAATTAAATTAAAAAAGCAAAGCGAAAATAAGAACTTTATGCAAAGCATAAAAGTTGTTTAATCCTTTGTGGAAGATAATTAATTAGAAATTATTGATACTTTGTGTGGAGAATTTTATCTTTATTAAATAAATTTATGATAATGGGTTTTGTATAGGGTTATTAGGTGGGATATTTTTGGTATTTTTAAGGATTTAGGAATAAGTTTTGAAAGGATTTGATAAAAAAATTAGATTTGAAGAATGTGTTAGTTTTTTAATAATATTATTTATCTGAAAATGATAAAGTTTTAATGTTTTAACCCAAATTAAACCTTGTTAATTTTTTTTGGAATTTGTTTAAATCCCATAAAATATTTGAGTATTGCATAAGAATTAAATAATAAAAAGACTATAAACTATTTTATTGTCTATACATTTTTATTAACGCAGACATCTTCTTACCAAAAAAAACTTGTGAATTTATGCATATTCCACTAAATAGTTCTATTTTTTTAATGTACAAAACACAAGACAAAATTTATAGCTTTCAATATGAGTAATAATAAATTTGATCATAAAAATTATACGAATTATTATCTTATTAATCTAATTTATTATAACACTAATATAATTTTTTACCCTCACATATCTTTTTCAACATATTTATAACTATTATTCTAATATTTTACTACTTAGCCTCTTAATTAATATTTATAACAACACACTTGATTATTCAATAACTATTTTTTCTTCTAACAGTTGACTGTTTATCATATTATCATGTTGATTCTTAAAACTTTTAATCAAATTACCTTTTTTATTCGGTTCTTCCCGACCTATACTTAACGGACTTGGATGTGTTGCATCAAGTATAGCCTTAAACCTATTCACATGTCCCATAAAATCACTTCTCAGTTTTTTTTTCAAAAATTTCGATGTAGGTCTTTCAGCATACATTTTGGCCATATTCTCAATATCATTTTCACTAAAAATACTTAAAAACAAATCTTTATTCAAAAGCCATAAAATTGTATCATCATTTGCACATACAACTTTACAACCTCTTCCAATACCTTTAACAATTTCTTCTTCTCCAAAAAACTCTCCATTAGAACATTCACGTAATACTTGAAGATAAGTTCTTTCCCTTACAAAAAATTTTTGACTTTTATATCCACAAGGCATTCGACTTTTAAGTTTTAAAGATACTGTTTTTTCCATTTTCACTGAACCTTTGCGGATTATGTAAAAATTCATTGGCTCGTCGTTTATTGAATAGATTATTTGGTTTTTTTTGTATTGCATTGGGAAAAGATTCCAGGCTATACGTTCAAGTTTTGAGCCGTAGAATGTGCAGAAAAAAGGTATAGATTTGAGGTATTCTATCATATCTAATCTTTCTTTGTGTTTTTGTCTATGAACAATATCGTTATAGTCATCATTTTTCAAGAATAACAATGAAACTGGGGTTTTAGCTATTAATGTTGCACTTCTTAAGCAATTGTTTTCAAGAGCACATTCTCCAATAGTATTTTTTGGTCCTATGATATCTATAAACTCTATTCCATCTTTATAAACTTCAACAAGACCTTTTGCTACTATATAAAAACAATCACCAGGATCATTTTGTTTGAAAATTGTATCGCCTTTATTAAAATTAAGAGTACGGAGCTTTTTTCTAACTTCATTTGCTGTGCGTTCTGTCAGATGTTGGAAGAAAAAACACTCTTGTGTCCATGCTTTAAGTGCTCTAACTTCTAGTGAATCTCTTTGATAGTGTGGTTTCCTGCAGATTGTTGCAGGGTTTAAATCAGATGAATGAGCTGAAAGGGCATCTTGGAAATCTTGTCTACCAAGAAGCCATTGAGGGAATACATCAGAAAGCTTTGGATCAAATTCAATCTTGGGGAGACTGGGGATAGACCGACAAGTTGAAGTATTCACAGAATTTTGAGGCGAGTATATTTTTTGGGTTCTAATGCTTTTGGTTGAATCAATGTTCAAAACTAGTAGTGGATGTTTTTGTAAATTTAACTTGAGTGGGTGTTTTAATCCTTTGTTCATGATTATAAAATTTAATCTAAATATTCGATAGTGTAACTATATATTATTTTATGATTCTAAACTTTTAAATAATTTTAGAATACTTTAAAAGTAATTTCTTAATTATGATTATCTTTATTTTATAAACATATTTATAAGAAGAAAAAATCAAGTGGATTGTTTTGACTAATATACTAGGTCTTAAGGAATTTGACAAAAAATTTCTTGAAAGAAGATGGTCTCTTAAATGTTATAAAATTGTAATAAATAGTTTTGATTTTGTATTTAAATTTTATTATTTTGTTGAATAGATTATGTAATGTAAAACTTCTGTCAAAAATAAAATAATGCCTTGATATGAAATATTTTGTTGCTTTAGGCGAAAATTTATTCAGATCTTAATAGAATAATTTTCCTGATTTTATTATTTACTTAGAGATGATTAATCATTTTCACATCACACTAGCCAATTTTTCAAAAAAAAATCTCATAAATCCCAATTCCTAAAATCATATAAAAACAGGATCTTAATTATTTTATTAATCATCTCTGCTATTATTTAATTTCTTTATAGCTGCTTGATACAAAGAATCAATCTGAGTTTTTATATAATCCTGTCTTATTTTAAGCATCGAAAAAGCTTTTCTCGCAACATTTATCTTATACTGCATTCTCAAATTATGTTGTGCTAAATGACTATTTAAAGTTTTCAACAAAAGTAGTTTAGGATCTTGTTTTTTTTCATCATCACTACCTAAAGGTGAATTAACTTCAGCATCATCCAATAGCCAATCAAGTTTATCCACTTTATTTGTAGTGGCTTCATTCCATAAATCAATTGGTTCATTATTTTCTTTTGACATTTGAAGGATTTCATTATATTTTCCTCTAACAATATTCCATTTACTTCCAATTTTTGTAACTGGAGATTGAATACTTGCACTAGCAGGATGCATTGTTAAAGTCCTTTCTAATAAACCTGATTTTCCTTGAATTGTTGTTTCTTCTTTTATTGTATCTGATTGATGTATATTTTCATTTCCTCTAATATTATTAGTTGCAAGGTTAGACTTTCTTCGGAAAATATTTTTCATCATCATATCCCATTTGCTTTCACTTTTACCTTTAGGAACTTCTCTAGTTGCTTTTATTTCTTCTTCCTTTTTTTCTTTTATCAAATTTTGCCACATTTTCCTATTTTTTTCTCTTGTGCTACTTACTGATTTGCTTTTCATTCTCTCAAGTTTATACCCATTTTCCTCCATAGATGATTGAGAAAACACTTTTCTTGCTAATGGTAGTCGGATTTTTTTTTCCAAAGTAATTCTTGTATTTGTTTCAAGTTTTAAAGCTTCTTCCTTGGCTTCGGAATTTTTAATCCCTCTAAGTCTTGCGGTTTCTCTGATTTCTTCAGCTATTTTAGGGAATTCTTCTAGAGTTTTAAGGAAATGTCTTTTTGAGAGTACTAAAAATTCAGCTCCTTCTTTATGGGCTTGTACTGTGCATGTTCTTGTTTTATTTTCAAGGATTTCGTATTCCCCAAAATAAGAACCTTGAACATAGGTTTTAAATGCAGCGCCATTGTGAGCAAGAAGATTAACTCTTCCTTTTGTTAAAAAATATACCTCATCTGGATATTCATGTTCTTTATATAAATAATCTCCTGCTTGTAAACATATAGTTCTTAGTTTAGGAACCATATATGATATAAAACCAGGATCTTTATCTTGGAAAAAATACACCTTTTCGACAATTTTATGATGCATGTGCAAAGAAACTTCTGTTCTAAGAGATGATGGCAATTCGTTCATAAGAGAATCTTGATCAAACCAGCTAAAAATGTTCTCTTCGTAGTTAAGAAGTATGTGGGATTTTATCCTTTGTTTCAAGTCTTCGGGCAATTTTGTTGCTTTTGCGAATTCATTTAAAGCTGAAATTCTTGCTTTCATATTCAAAGTGCGAGAATCTATACTTGCCATTATAGTTGATAAGTTCGAAATTGTATACGAATAAAATGCGACCCCAAAGCTCATAATAATTAAAGCGAAAACTCGTTCTTCAGTCGTAAAAGCAACAATATCTCCATAGCCAACTGTTGTTAAAGTCGTAAAAACAAAATAAATTGAAGTTATATAAAGAGTTGTAGTATCAGAATTTATATATCCATGTCTGAATACCCAAGTATCAGGATTAAATTCATTAAATTTAGCAGTAAAAAACCACAAGCATCCCATAATATGAACAAGAATTGTAACTGTAACACTAAACTTAATAAGATTTAAAATCCCATTATGTTCTCTTAATAAATGCAGTATTTTCTTTACAAATCCATACCTTTTAAAAATCCTAATAATCCTATTCATTCTAAAAACCTTGAAAAGTTTATAAAGTCTTGGTAATCTAAGTAATCTGAACAATTTATTATAATTATTCCGTATATATTTTTGCTCGATAAACTGAAAAGGTATTGAAGAAATCAGATCAATTAAAAACCAAGATTTTAAATAATGTTTTATTATAAATTGTCTATCTGTAATAAGAACTCCTTCATCATCTTCATAAGCTAAAAACATATTAACTACAATATCAACACAAAAAAGCATATCGACTGTAAGATTAAAATAATCTAAAGGAGCTGTGACAGAATCTATGAAACAAACTAAATAAGGTGTAATAGTTAGAGTGTATAAAAGTATCAGAAACATGAGAACAGACCAATATTTAAAAATATTACTTTTTGGAGATAGAAGGAAAGATTTTGACTTTGCTGATTTTGAGCCTGAGTTTAAAAAGGTTTCTTTACTTGCTTTTTCTATGTACATGTTTTTCGATGCTCCAAGTAATTGTATATCTTTTGACATTTTACTTAATCTGCCTATAGTTCTAGCAGCATTTCTTACCCTTTTCCATAAATACTGAATTCTTTCTTTGGATACAGTTTTTTGGTTTTTTGTTTTAAACTTTCTTTCAAGAGCAGGTTTTTCTAAAGTATCATCCATTTTTTATAACAACTTTATTCTTAAAGATTTGCAAATTCTGTATATAATCTGGAATTTGTGAAAAACACTTAAATTATTATTTTGTTTGATTTATAAAGGTTCAACTATAAATAATAAAATCTTGTATAATAAATTACTTATTTACAATATAAAATTTTAGCAGTATTAGCCTAAGACAGTCTCAGTCTAATTTTATATAATCTACCTTTATTTATAAGCTTTAAGAATTAAATTGTATATAAAATCTTATCTAAAAACAAAGTGTATCTGAAATTCTAAGAAATTATAATCTTATCTGGAGAAAATATACATATCAGCCTGAACAAAAGGGTAAGAATAACTAGCAAACCTAAATCAATATATACCTAACAATACAAAACAATATTTTCTAAACCTTAAGTCAGCTTCTATCCTAAAAAAAAACAATTTACTAGCATCAATCTGTATAAAAAAAATCCTATTTACAAATGATTTAATATATAGGAGAATTATCAAAACCTATAACTAATAAAACTTTATTCTAATTATTTCATTTTCCAAACAAAATTATAACATATATTCATAGTTAACATAAGCTAATTTATAAAAATCCTAACTTAACTACTTAACCAACCTATTTATGTAATACGTTTTTCTAGCATATGCTCAATTTTGTCTATTGAAAGACCTGACCTAAAAGTTATACTTGTTTCTGATAAAAGATTGATATTGAATAAAGTTGAAATAATTTCATTGGGTGTTTTTTTAATGAAAAAGTCATCATCTGGAGGAGCACCCATAGTCTTTTGTATTATCTCTGTGTATTTTGGAGGAATTGCATATTTCAGCGTGCTTATCTTTTCATTATAATATTGGGCAATCTAAATATCAACTACCAGCATATCATTCCCGGTATTAATTCTTGAGAACTTGCACAATTCAGCTACTAGTTTAGAGAATTCATCAACGTTTTCTTTAGTCTTCCTAAGTCTTTTCCTAAACTTCTGATCATTCTTTTTCTCTTTTGCTTTATGTTTATCCTTTTTTGCTTCCCCATTAATCTTCAAAGGATTTTCAGAACTATTTTTTCTTGCACGCCCTACAAAAGGCTTTGGAGTTTCAATAACATTTTTTGTTTTTTCACTCTCCCCTTCATTAGGCACAAGATTGATCATATTAGAATTATCTTTATGTAATGGCCTTGATTCTTAATATATCTAAAAGACTAAAAATTTACCAGAAGAATTATAACAAAAAATATTATTTAAGCAAAATGGATGAAATCACTGAAGAGTTTTATAGCTTAAAGCTTGCCTTATCCCCTGTACTTGCTTTTTTAGATGAAATCAAAGGGATTAGAAAATCTAGACGTATTTCTGAAGAAAGTTCCATAACTTTACTTGGACTGTTAACGTTAGAAATCAAAGATGATGTTATTACTTCTGTTAGAGCATTACAGATAGAAGAAGAAAAGAGAATGGCAGATATTGAAGATACTATACGTGATACTCAAAAGGAAATGAGGGATAAATTCTATGACTACACGCAAAATTTAACAAATCTTGAAATGGATTTGCATAATCTTGGAGATCTAATAGCGAGACAAGGAAGCTTTTTAGAAAACCAAAACAAACATATTGATGGTATTAAAAAAGATATGTCAGAAAAAGCTGCATCAAAAGAAGTTATGGAGTTTAAAAAACAACTTAAAAGATATACACCACTTGGGGATTTTAATGCTCTAAGTAATCAGGTTCTTGATTTAGCTACAAAGTCAACTGTTGATATTATAAGGAAAGAATTGCATAATTTAGAGAAGAGAGTTAAAATTTATATTACGTCAGAAGAAATGAATGAAGCGGTAATTAGATCAGAAGCGACTATGAAAAAATATATGCATGAAAAATATGTTAATTGGAATATTTTTGAAGAAGAAAAAAGTTTTAATATTCGTAGAATGGATAGAATGGAAGATGATATAAAGCTATTATTCCAAAAAATTGATCAAGTTAGTGAAGCCTTTAAGAAAAAAGTTAAAGAAATTTTTGACACGATTAATAAAAAACCTTGGAAAAATGATTTTGAAATGCTCCAAATGCAAATTGATGAAAGTGCAACAAAAAAAGAATTTCTTGATTTAATGAATTATATTAACCCGAAAATTGATAGTTTTAGCTACACAGTGACTGAATCAATGATAAAAGTGACGCAATTTGAAAAAATACTAGAACGTTATGATGAAATAATTTTAGATAAAGCTTCAAAAGACGATATAAAAATAATAAATTCTAGACTCCCTTCATTTGCGACTGTAGCATCACATAAAGAACTATCAAAAAATTTTGAAAGCGAGGTTGAAGCTAATAAAGAAAAATACAAACAAATTTCAGTCAAATCTGAAGAATTATTTTTTATGTTTAACACTTTATCAGCTAAACTTGACACTATTCGCAAAGATAATTTAGAAGTTGCTTCGATTTCAAACACACTCACTACTTTTACTGAAAAATTAACTGAAAAAGCAGATAAGAGCGATATTTACTTAATTTATGATGTAATGGGAAGAAAAGAAGATATTAATATAATGAAAGAATTCAGTGAGATTGATAGGAAACAGCTTGAAACTTTTGTTGTAATAGTGCAGTCACTATGCCGTACTATGCTAAAAGGTGGAGAATCTCCTGCTGTAACTAGAAAACAAAGATTTGATCTGTATAGAAACCTAAGTAATCTACTTGGATGGATTAATGGTGAAGAACAAAGAGAACCTCAAATGATGCCATGTAACAAAAGCCCAGTTAATCTTAAAACAGATTTTGACCTAGAAACATACTCAGACCTTCTTGCTAGCGCTCGCTTAACCCGTCGTTATAGACGAAATGTTATGACTACAAGTCCAAAAAATAAGACATCATACGATTTCGTTAATCTGCCTCCACTATCTTAATTTTATATCTTGCAACCATTACTTTTATTTAATATACAATTGATTTTTATAATGATTAGGGTACTTCTATGCTTAGCTCTGACTACAGCTCAGGATGACTTTGATCTAAGTGGTTCAACAGGTTCAGGGAAAATTGCCCATAAACTATTCCATTCTTATGATGGAGTAAACTGGGAAGTTCGTGGGACAATTCAGTTGTCAATATTCGGAGATAAGCGTCGTAAGCCTTTGATCTCAGTTAAAAACACAAAGTTTGAGAAAGAAAAACTTAACTTCAAAGGTAATTATTACATTGGAGTTTATACTGAAGAAGAATCAGGGTTTATGATCCAATCTTCTACTGAAACATGTTATTTAATTGGTTCCGACCTACAAGACATAATCTCAGTTCTTGTAGACTCAGAAACTGGAGGAATAACAGCTTTGAATTATAAAACTGAAGGTAAAATGTGTGAAAGAACCACAACAGCTCAAAAAATGCAAACAATGGCCGAAGTAATTTCTACCCGTGAAGCATTAAAACCATATTTTGCATTACCAAAACCTGAAATCGAGCAAGATAATACAAGTTTCCTTAGAAAATATGTAAAAATTATTTAGTGGTGGGCTATAGCGATTGGATTGTTTTTATTCATGAGCAGCGCTGCATCTCCTCCACCCCAACAAGGAGCAGCAGCAGCACCTCAAAGAGCATCATAAATATTTTCTTTAGTTAAAATTATTGAACTCATCCTAATGTTTTGTATATTAATACTTATCGAATATAATATAATTCTAATTTTATAAATAATCCTAAGTACCATTCCAACAGTTTAATGCTCTATGCTCTTTATTTAGCCTAACAAGTAAAGCAGCTATTTGAGTTGAATTAATCTGAGAGGATATATAGTCTATAATACTTTGTAGATGTCCTGTTCTTCTTAATAAGCATTTCTTGATACGTTTTAGTTTTTTCATTATACTTTTGTATTCTTCAGCTTTTTTCGCAATCATAGCTAAGTAGTTTTCCATTAAAGCGTGTTGCTGTGGAGATACATAGTTCAAGTCTAGTAATTCCTCCCAAAAATAATTTGATTTATTGCTTTCGATGTTTAATAAAGATTTCACTTGCATTGGTAATGCGACATCAGAAATCTGATGCATTAGGTATTCTATATAACCCTGCCTCTCAACACCATTGGCTCCCATTTTAACTCTTAAAGTCTCGATTATTTCTTTGAATTCTTCGTCTTTACCTTTGCTTTCTAGTAACATTTCAAGCTTATCAAATAAGATTTGCTTATCTGTCTTGTATTTTTGAGTTACACCTCCTCTAGGAAATTCATTAGTTGTATTAGTTTCCTGCCTTAGTAATTCAACTTCTTCAGTCAATTCTGCAACTCTTTTTTCCAGATATTCCAATTGTTGCTTTTTCTTTTTTCTTGTATTTCTTGCTGATTCTCTGTTCTTAACTAAACGATTCATGTTTGGGTCTTGAACCATTTCTTCTTTTGGTGGTTCAATAAGACTAAATGTTTTATACATATGCTCGTTAGCATTTAAGAAAGATGAAAAAACATCTTCTTCTACAAGACTTGAATAGAAATCCCAATCCATTTTTATATGCAAATAATTTTTTTTTAGTTTGATTGAATTGTGTAGAGAAATTTAAATATTTGCTTTATGGGGAGGTTTAGGATAGGTATTTTATGATTTTGTATTATTAAGGATATTTTTTTAATATAGATAAGTAGATTATAAGCCTTTTAAGTTAGTGTTATAAGATAAATGCTTATGAAAACTCTAGTTAGTTTATTATTTGTAATTTAGAAAGGTAGTAAAAATTTTGAAAAAGTGGATAAACATGATTTATTGGATTGCTTGCTGATAGCTATAAAGGTTATTAATACTGCTGCCTAAAAAAATAGCTAGTAAAGCAAAAATTGATAAGATTAAAACAAAATTATATGCTTTATTGTGCTGATTTGATTGGCATGTGTTAGATTCAGAAGGAAAAAACACAGAAACAGGATAACTATGTTCATTTTTTGTTTGAAAAATTTCTAATTCCAGCAAATGCATCTGTATTTTCATCTCTGTCTTCATTATTTCAATTTCATTATTCATTTTATCTTCATAACTACACAATTTCCGCTCAAGGGATCCTTTTTGTACCTCATGTTTTTTTTTCAGTTCTTCAACAAAGGTAAGTTGAGAAATTCTTATATTTTCAATTTCTTTTGACATCTTTTCTTTTTCAATTTGTTCTTTTTTTATCATTTCTTTTATACACTCCAATTCTTGATTCAACTTTCTAGTTTTTTCTGTATTTTGCTTTAAATCGACCGTTAAACAATCATTAGTTTTAAAAATATTTTCAATATTTTTTTCGTATTCCCATTTGTGATTATCATAAAGCTGAATAACCAACTCATAATATTCAACATTTGCTTCAAGAATATTAATTTTTGACTTTATTTCTAAAATGTTTTTACTCATCAAATCCAACTCTTTTTCAAGCTTATCCGAATTATCATAAATCTTCAAAGGACTTTGTTCTTTGCTATGGTTAATAAAACTTAATCTTTTTGAAGGTATTTGTAATGGAAAATCCAATGAATCTTCTTTTGATATTAAAGGTGTAACATCATAGTGGATAATCGTAGGATCAAAATCCATATTATCTAAAGTAACTAAAGAATTTCTTTTTTGGTTTTTAAATGTACTAATTGATTTTCGTGAATTATTAAAAGATGTACTTGTATTATCAAGGTTTTGCAAATTGTCAGGCAATTCTAAAATTTTATTTCCTGTTTTATAAACTTTTTTTTTATCAGTGTTTTGTGGGGATAATTGCTTAGTTTGTAAATTGTAGATTCCAGAATAAGCTTTACTAGGAGATTCTGGGAAAAGACCTGAAATCGTTGAAGATTTCTTATATCCTGCCATTTATAAAGTGGAATTGATGAAATTCGATATTTTTTTATTTAGTACCTGATTATAAACATTTAAGCTTATGCAATATAGGTTATTTAAGTCTAAACTATATTTCTCTCTAAGAAAGCTAGAATTCTATCACAGTATTCTTTAGGAGGAATCACAAGTCTTTTTTCTTTATCTTTACCACGAAACATTCCTTTGATTTTCTTTTTTTTCCCGTATTTATTCATAAAGTCAACAATTCCCATAAAATAAGCTATACTACTATCTTGATTTACCCATATATCTTTGTATTTTATTCCTTTTTCCATCTCATGAATACCTACAACAAATGAATATTCAACAAGTTCTCTATCGTATAAAAACTCAAAATCTTTTTTCAATTGATTAATTACAAAGCCTCGAAGCTGTTCACCAACTTGTATTTTAATTCCTTTACTATTAAAATCTTGATCTTTTTTTACATTAAACTTATCTCCTTGATGAAAATTTTCTTTTGTTTCTATACCTTGAAGGTCATAAATTTGGCTAATTGGGAATTCTTTTTTAAAAATATTGCACATTACAATAAAATAATACTTTTTATTAGATTGTGATTTAACTCGATGAAGCCCAACTATTTTAGCAATAAAACTATTGTGATTTTTAACCATATGATAAAAATAATCAGTCAACATTTTTCGCATTTGTTTAAATTCTCTACTGCTGATGGTTTTTAGTAAAAACATTTCGTCATCAGTACTACAAAAAAAATGCCCTTTATCAGCTTGAGTAATTTTCTCAGCAAAATAATTGAAATCATTGACTATGATGCTATTTACAATTTTTTCTATATTCAACGAGGCAATATATTCTTCACTTGAAATTTCATACTCTCTTCTAAGTCTTTCAAAAACAAGTGATGCATAATCTTTAAATTTAAAAAGGTTGTTGCTGTCTAAAGCATTACCCTGCATCAGAGGAATATCAGATTTTTCCAAGAATAAACTTGGTGTAAAATCATCAGTACTTTTAAAGTTGTACATAGCAATTTTTACTGATTTTTGAATCCCTATAACCATATTATAAATCAAATTCCATTCTGTATGTCCTATTTTCCCATTGTTTGATGATTTAAGACGCTGAATAGCTATTGGAGCTTCAGGTTTATTCTGACTTTCAATCTGAATTTCCTGATCGTTATCATTTTTTGTATATTTTTCTATTTTATTCAAAATTTCAATAAGACTTAATTGTATTGGATTGATAGAAATCCGAGATTCTTCATCTAATAATATTTCTTCAGGTGTATCATCATCACCTTTATTATAAATTGGTCTTGATTCTATTATAATATTTTCATCATCTTTTTCTTCACCTATACCAAAACTAACAAGTGAAGGTCTATCACTTAAAGCATGATGACCATGAGTTAATATTGACATTTTAGAATTCGTCTTGTCTTTAGTCAAAATATCTAAACAATTGTTAACATCTTTATTAATAATCTGCAGGGCCATTTTAAAGGTTTCTTCATCTATCTCACTTTCTGTATCATCTTGGGCAATTCCTTTATTAGCGAATTCAAACCACTCATATAAATTTGTATTTTCAATCATAGCTTCCCTATATTCATCCAAATCAATAACCCCATCTTTCCGCCTGTCTAGTTTATCAAAATAATAACGAATATCTTCTGAAGTTGAATTTATTTCACAACCTGTAAGAGTATTATACATTTTCCATATGTTGACAATCCAATCTACAAAGTCTTCAAAAGTTATACCATCTGATTCAAGATTTGTGATTAACTTAAAACTTTGTTCTGATTTTTCATAAGTGGTTCCATAACGAAGAATATCCATATATTCTAAATATTCTTTTAGGTTTACTGTACCACTTCTTGATTTATTCATAACCCTAAATATCCTGTCAGCTATTAAACAGGTTGAATCAAGTCCTAACAGACCCATATTTTCTCTGAATTGGTCTTGAGAAAAACCTTTCGCTCCACCTATGCGACTAAATCTTTCTATATACATAGCTAACTTTGTTTCAGGAAACCTGTAATGACCTTTATTTTTCTTTACGAGATGATTGATGTTATTCATTCTCTTCCTTCCACAGATCATTTTTATACCTTTATTTGTTTATTTTGATCAAGGCAATTTGATAAAAAGATAGTAGAGGAACTTTTAAATTATGAAATAAACTAATTAGAGATAAGGGTAAGTAAAACTAGGAAAATTTAAATCTTAGAGAGAAATACAAAATTAGAATAAGAGAAAAGACTATGATATTGTTTACTTATCAGATTTCTTTTTCACACCACAAAACCTACAATTTGTAACTTTGGAAGGTTGGATAGTAGGGCATTTACAAGTCCACTTCCCATGATCTTTAATTAATTTCGGGTTAAATGTTACTTGCTTAACAGTTTGCTGAACTCTTTCAATTTCAAATATATGATAAAGTCCATTTGTGCATTTAAGTGCTTCATTATAAGTTTTTTCATCAGAAATCTCCAATATTTCCCCATAATCATTCATATATTTAAACTTATTCCCTTTACAAAGCACTTGGAAATCTTCAAACCTCTTAGG
Organism: Stentor coeruleus; assembly: GCA_001970955.1. Lineage (NCBI taxonomy): Eukaryota > Ciliophora > Heterotrichea > Heterotrichida > Stentoridae > Stentor > Stentor coeruleus. Next base: position 103,340 of record MPUH01000027.1, on the reverse strand, counting down.
AGCTACATCAGAAATCAATACAAATTCCATATGTTTTCCTCTACAATTTTCTGTAGTAGTCGCATAACTAGAATCAATTTTCTTATTATCTTCATTTTTGATATAACCTTTAATTGGTATTCTATAATAGATTTCTTCTACCATTTATATTATAATTTTGTTATCTTATTCGATTAATTATATCTCTACCGATACTTGTTTTGACTATTTGTTTAAGCATTTCAAATCCAATTCTATAAAGATTATTCTGCCATGAAGACTTTGTTTCTTGAGGTTTAATATCTGAAGGACGTGGAGCAGGTAGTTTAGGTGAGAATCTATGAGAGTATTTAATCCTACAAAATGATTCAAATATTCTTTTACTCTTAACAGATTGTGTAACTTTTTCAAGTATCATAAAAGCGAATTTTATATTTGTATGCAAAGATTCACTACTATCATAAGACATTTTACAATGTTTTTGTCTTGATGAATTCCTACTAGAAATACTTGGAGTACTGGCACATTGAGTTATATCAGCTGATGCATTTTTAGAATGACCTTTTACTCTTTCTTTTAATTGAACTGCATATTGAGATCTTCTAACTGTAGAATTTATTGATATTTTCTTTAAATGCTGAAATGCTGAAGCACTTGCTGGTTTCCAAGGAGGTTTCATAGGAGGTTTAGATAAAGGTGGTTTTTGTTGTTTTATCCTTGTTGCCGCTTCAGAAATTTTTTTTTGTATCAGTGCTTTTTTTAAAAAATTACCTTCACCAGAACTTTTCCCTACAGAAGTTTCTCTTGGTGAAATTAATGTTTGGACTACTTTTGGTGTGCTTGAAATTGATAGAGAATGGGTTAGAGTATTAAATTTTTTAAGTCTTTGGCTGTCTTGATTAAAGTTGAAATTCACTGAAGATTGGCTTGTATCTTCAACAAAAGCTACAGAAGAATTGTTTTTTGACCGAAGTATTCCACTTTTAGATTTTTCAAGTTTTGGAGAATAGAAAGAATAACTTGGACCAGCCATATCTAATGAGAGTTCTTTAGAGTTATCACGAATAATTGTAAAAGTTTTTTGCATATGTTTTTGAAATAACCTTAGAATTGAGTGATGAAGTATACTGTAATATTTCAATTTATTAACTTTTATGATAGATACAGCATGCATTTCTATTTTCTGTTTACTATAACGAAGCATATGTTTTCGAACTTTTTTTAGAGTTTTAAATATTAATTTCAAGCTTTTACGAGCTCTGAAAAGTTTATGAACAATTCTTAGTGTTTGTTTTTTTTGAGTAAAAAGTAAACTTTTTATGATACTAAAAACTTGTATTAAGGATATTCTTATATTTCCTTGTGCCCGACTTCCATATTTATATAAAAAAGCTTCTTTAGGGTTTTTTGGTTTTGAATATTGGATTATAGCATTGATTCCTATTCTGGTTTGTTTTGATATAGCATGAGTTAATATAAACGCTATTGATTTTGTACTGATTTGTTGACAGTACATTTTTCTTACTTGCAAAGTATTGTATTGCTCTAAAGATTTTTTATATTCGTATCTACAAGCATCAAAGGCAAATTTTAGGTTTCTTTCTTTGGATTTTTCAATATGGTATGCTAATTTTATCATAGTATTGACATAATATCGTATTCTACTAAAACATATATTTTCAATATGCTTAACTTTACTCATTATTACTTGTCCGAAACTTAAAACAGCTGTTTTTTTCTGTAATTTTCTCATTCCTAGTTCTTTCATAATTGTAAACCCATAAAACATGTTATTGAGCATTATTTCACTAACAAAATGGAATAAATTACGAGTATTTTCTTCTTTATCATTTTCTGCTTTTGTTTTTCTTTCAAGTTCTAATAATAAATTATTTTTCACTTCTTCAGCATATGCTCGAATAGATTGAAACACCCCTAAATAATTTGCCAAAACTGTTTTTTGAATAACTTTTTGTAATGGTGTTATCATTAATGCTGCAGCAAGAGTTAGATTATATGTTCTTTTTAATACCACATGTTCTTTAATAGCTTTGAAACTAAAAAAAAGTATTTCAATAGTTTTCGGATACAAAATCTTATGAACAGTTTTGGTTAATTCATGTTCTTTTCGATATTTTATTATTTTTTTTATTGTGTTTTCGTTATTACCAATTGAATAAAGCCGAGATAAATCACTAAATGTACTTGAGTCAGTACTTAATCGAATTGATCCACGTGGTGATGAAGAAGGAGATAAAGATCCAAAAGCATTATCAATAAGCTTTGACACATACTCAAATCTTTTATAAGGATTTATCAAATAAGCTTTGATTCCCAAAGGCATAGACCCAAAAGTTTTACCTGCAGAAAATATCATAGACAAATTCCTACCTGATGAAGAGAAAATCTGTGGTTTTTGTGAATATGGTTTTTCTAATTTATAATATCGTCCAATCCAAGTTGTTAATATGCAAGCATTATTTTCAGATTTACGTGGACCTTGTCCCCATTCAACAATTTCATTTTCAGCAAGCCCAATAGCCGAATCTTTACAACAAGCAATTTTTTGTATATTCACTCCTTGAGGTAATGGTAATTTAACAAGATCAGTACATGCATCATAACTATAAACTTCTCCACCTTCAACAATAACACACAAAAAATCATGCCCAGCGGCAATTTCAATAGCTGTCATTCTCTCAAGCTCAGGATGTGAATATGGAAGTAATCGATTTCTCAAACTTCTTCTTGAGTTTCTATGAGTATTACCAATAGCCCCATAAACATAAACATAACAACCATCTGTTAATACTCCAGTAAACTTATGCCCACATACAATTTCACTTGCTTTAAAAAGACTACCGTTTTCGACTTTGCAGGGATTTGGATCATTTAAACAATTTCTCCCTAGTTGTCCACAATCCCCAGCACCCCAAGTATAAATATTCCCTTCATTATCAATGACAGCAGCATGATTATTTAAAGCTCCTTTTATGATAAAAGCTTTAATATGAATATCAAATGGTTTTTCTGCTCGACTAAGACCTCCTAACAGTCCTGAATTTGTTTTATCTTCTCCATAAACATAAGCGCAACCACCTCCTATAATCATGGTTATAGATTCGTAACAACTTACTGTATTTATTGTTATTGGTATATGTATTTGATTCAAACCCATACTTGTGAGACAGATTTCCCACACTTCTCCGTTTTCTAATACAAATATTCCTCTTTGATCACTCATACTCATATTTACTATCCCTTGATGAGGTAATATTGTTGGAATTGGTAATAACTGACTTGTGCTGGGTAGCCATATAGCACCTTTCATAATTTAAATTATATTAAAATTTACTCATGGCTGAAACTTTGTAATAACTGAAAAATATTATGAATTTATACGTTTAATTTAGAGATCTGAGAATTTTTATGATAAAATACAAGTTTTTTGTTTTGCAATTTGTAAATATTGAGGGAAAAGATTTTGGAAGTCTGAGGATAAAATGGGTGTATTGGGTTAAACATAAATAATAAGCATAGATGTCGATACAAGATACTGAAGTTGTCACAGCTAATTTCAATAAAAAAGCAATGGATTATTTAGAATGCAATAATTTTAATAGCGCATTATCTTTGTTACATCAAGCGAATTTTTTACTTAAGAATAAACAATTAACTGATGGAATTATAAAGTTGAAGTGTACTACACTAAACAATCTAGGATGTGTTTATAAAAGATTAGAGAAACATAAAAAGGCTTTACAATATTTACATGAGGCTTTAACACTTGGAACTAGATTCAATTCAATTACAGATATGGCTGGAGTTCATTTGAATATTTCTGTAATAAAATCATTGTTAAGCTCTCATGAAGAAGCACTTTTTCATGCATTAAAAGCTTTAAAAATAGCAAATAAACATATTGTTAGGGATTCTGTTAAAACTAATACACTACTTTCTGCATACTTTCAATGTGCTCATGAATTTCAACAACTTCATAAAGCAAAAGATGCGATTAGGTACTTGCAACATGGTTATGAAATATCTTCAATACAATTAGGTAAAAATCATATTATTACTTTGAAATTCTTTAAAGCTTTGCATGATAAAAGCATGAAAAATATTCGACCTGGAGGTGATTTGAAGAAAATTAATAATATTTTACAACCAATCAAAGAAAAACGTAATGGAACAGCTGTGAGAAGAGATGAAGTTAAATCAACAGAGCCAAGATATAATGTTAGAACTCATAGGCAAACTCGAAGCTATATTCCAAGCCCTGCACAGATCAAAAAGCTGAATAAGTCGCCTCAATCATCAGGTAATTATGTAAAAAAGAGCCCTGAAATTAAAAAGAATATGGAAAATATAGAAAAATCTTTGCATGGTATTCAAAACTTTCTCGATTCTTATAAGGCAAAAGTACCTCTTTTTAATAAATTTTCTCGTGCATCTTTAAGTCTTTCAATAACTCCAAAATCTAATTACAGTAAAGTAGAAAATGCTGTAATAATAATTCAAAAAAATGTGCGCATGTGGATATCCAAGAAAAAATATAATCAGATCTTAAAAAATGTTAAAATAATACAAAATTTTTATAGAGATAGAAAAATTCGCAGAAAGATAAAAGAAGGTGTAGGAGTTAATGAATTTAATGGTCAATTCAATTATGATGTATTAATAAAAGAAACAAAAAAGAAGATAGAAAAAAGTGTGCAAACGTATTTAGAAGTAAAAAGGGGGATTAGTTTCAGTATAATGCCTACAAAAAAAGTTAAATTTCATAATGAGATAATTAAATTGCAAAGGTTTATTAGGAGATTTTTAGCGAGAAAAAAATATTTATTACAAAAAGTGCAGGAATAATATATGTCATAAAATTTCTATTTTAAATTTTAACTTCAATATTTAAATGTGATTTTTTTTTGGACTTTATTTGAAATTAATGAATTATATTTGAATAAGCAGAATGAATGCCTTTTGATTTAAAGCTTAAAACTAAATAAAGGTAGGTGGAGTAGAAATTTATACTTTTATTATATTGAAATTTCTTGAGGTAATAATTATTTTGATTTAAATATTAGTAAATTATGCATGGTTTTAACTTTTGAATAAAAAAAGTTATTGTAATAAAATTTTAATGTGCAATTATACTTTTTGAAATAAAAATGACTATAAATTCAAAGCCCCTACTAGTAATTTATTTTACTAAGGAGGAAACTCTTAATAATTTCTAGTTTATTTCTATAACAATAATAATCCAAGCTTATACACATTTTTTTTAGTAAACTATAACCCAATCTAAATCCATAATCTAAATATTAACTTTTTAATCATTATCAAATTATTAAACTCAGAAAAATCTACACAAAACCTACCTCAAACCATAAAATATTCTTAAAAACATAATATTCTAAATGCGATTATGATTTTATTAGAATCTAAATTATTTCCCTAATATTTTCAGCTCCAAGATCAGTTAACGGAATGCGAGGCTTGAAACTTCTACGTGCAGATATATAAGGAGAAGATCTTCGTTTAAGATTAGAAGAAATGTTAATTTCCTGAGGTTTGAGAGTAACTTTTTGTAAATCCCTAATAAAATATTCATCAGTAAATTTGAGAGGTGACCAAGAAATCAATGTACGTGGCTCATATTCAGATTTTGTGCTTAGCAGCATATCAAGTCGTGCATCGACCATTATAAATTATTATAAAATTATCAAAAATACATAAAATCCCGCCTCTATTGTCAAAAAGATTAAATTTAAATGATTGTAAATATGATAGTTATAAAGTTAATAGTAAATTTCATGTAACTAACTATCTGTTAAATGGATAATCACGATAAGAAGTCCTTCTTAAACTATCTTCAGATACATAGTTTTCTTTTATCTTTATTTCATTAGCAGTTTCTCTTGGTTTCCATATATCTTTATTCGATAGTCCTCTTGATTCATATTTCCCATCAGTATATCGAAAGTCAGTTTGAGGTTTATAAGATTTTGAGAAATCTTCTCTTTCAATACTTTTTATTGGGATACTTTCGCTTCTTATTTTTGGAGATTTCGATTTAAGTGAATAAAACTTGTCCCAATTTATAAAACGGCAGTTATTACATTCATACATCGTATTAGAAATACTCGCTGAACATTTGGGACAGCTCCAATTACTTTCATTTCTTGGTTGTAGATTAACTTGATATTTATTTTCATTTTTATAATCATGAAGATGAGTTTCAGTAGATTCTGAATGACGTAATTCATCTTGTCGATATTCATATTTTTTGACTACTTTTTTTTCGGGGATTTTAACACTAGCAAGTTTAATCTCTGGCATTTGATCTTTATTACTTTCTACAATATGATAAACATTATCACTGAAATTTACTTTTTTTTCAATATTCTCTTGTTTACCCGAACGAGATGTAGAATCTTTATCCCCAATCCAAGCATTTCTAAGTATAGAACTAGGTTTTTCTGTAGTTTCTGCCTCGTATCGATCTGGAATTGTACTTTCTCTAAAAGTTCTTGAAAGAGCACCTGAGGAATCACGAGGACTAAGCATTGGAGTAACACTACTAATTTGTCCTGATTGGTTTCGAGGATAACGAGATAAATCTTGAGATGAATTTTTTAAAATTCCTGGCCTTGGCGAGGTTTCTTTTGGGCCTAAAGAAGAGTTTCGGGTTTTTGTATGATTATCTTGTAGATAATTTCGTGATGTTGCAGAAGAATTTGGTTTAGAAATCGGCTCTGTAGAATAGTTTCGATACTGGCTTGTATAGTTTTTTGGTGCATCATATGTTCTTGGGGTTTCTCTTCGTCGGGTTTCATAAATGTCATCTTTTGGTCTAAAATCCACAGCACTTCTTCTGTAATCAGGAATTTCTTCAGTTTTCTTGGCTTCTAAGTAGTTTTTTTCTTTATAAGGTCTATACAATTTGTTTTCATCTTTATCATCAGTAAGATAACTATCTCTTTTTATCTCATAATCAACTTTTTTACCCTTTTCTTCTAAGGACTCTTTCAAGTCTTTTCTCGCTAAATCGCTTTTTAGTGTCCTTTTCTCAGTTAAATCAGCACTTTGTTGTCTATAATTTTCATCTTGGGGCCTTTTTTCTTTAATATCGAACTTTTTCTCTAAATTTTTTTCAAATATCACTCTTGTTGTTGTTTCTTGAAGAACTTCTTTAGGCATCTCTTCATGAAAAACTACTTTTAAACGCAAGTCTTGAAGTTTGGCAAACTTTTGCATGCTTTCTAAGTCGATTTTTGAAATAAAACACTGAGGCGACCTAAGTCCTGTATTCGATAAAACAATCAATGAAGGATAAGCCATAGAAGTTAAAAAATTCCAGACTGAATTAACCCAGGAATTCATTTTACCATCATTTAGTGACCTCCATTGATCTTGAATACGATTATGAGCTGAATAATAAAAGCCATGACCTGTGATGAATCCATGTAAATCATAACTTCGCCAAGTTGAAATATTGCAAAATGCTTGAAGTATTTTTTCACAAGTTGGCTGGATATCATATATTATATCAATTGCAAGAAAGACTGGAAGTGATCTTAGGTTTAAAGAATAACTCTCAAGAATATCTGAAAGCTTCATTTCACATAGTTTGCTAAATGCTAATTTTATTGTAAAGTCTCCATTTGTGCACATAAATAAAGAGTCAGGTCGCTTATCTAACTGTATTTCTGTGCACGATTTGAAGTCTTCTAAGATTTTATTAAGTATATAACTAGGCTTTTGTTCATTTAAACGCAGATTTGAAGGGACAATCGTACTAATCCCTGTATAATTATCAGATTTAAAGTTCATAAGCATCTTCTACATAATATTTACCTTGATTTTCCCACTGAACTTTGAAGGAGAAGGAGAAGTCTCACATACTTTTTTAAAAAATGCTTCAAAGCCTAGAAAAAGCTGTAAAGTCGATATAAAAGGCGAATACTCAACAAGTTCTGATGTTATCAAAGGACGTATTGGTTGTGGATGATCTCTAGAAGTTTGTATATGCATAGAAGAAAAAGATCTATAGCCTTGATCCATTTTTATTATTCAAATCTCGAAAATGATGAACTTCAGTGACAAAAAAAGAAAACAAATCGCGATTTCTGCATTAATTAATGGATTCAAGCAAACATCAGAAGCGTATTCAATCCCAGAAGATCAAGTGATGCCTTATCTAGAAAATCTTATCAATGGCGAATGTTCTTTATTCGAATTAATTCGTAATGAAATACTCTCTTCAGCACAGAATAAAGGAATTAAATCAACTTGTGAATCTTGGGGTTTATCTTCAGAATGTTTAGAAAAACTTATAAACGCTTTTCCTGATTTTGTTAGTAATAAGAAATACTGTGATACATGCTCATTCATAAATCCTCAAGAACTTAAAACATGGTCAAATGTTTCAGTACAACCAACAGGGCCAAATGATGAGTCAACACCAAAAAAGAAACGGAAAACAGGAGAAGATAAGAGAAAAGTGACGAATTATTCTATTGATCAGAAAATACAAGCTGTAAAAGAATTTGTTAAAGGGACAAATCAAAGTGAGACCGCTAGAGAACTTCAAATACCTGCTGTTAATCTTATGAGGTGGAGAGATAAAATAAGAAAAGAAGCTTTTCAAGAACCACATGTGGAAAATTTATATGGTGTACAAAAAAGGGGCCAACGCAACAAAATGTTTAGAGATTTAGATGCAAGAGTTTATGCATGGTATAAAGAAAATAAAGATAAGAAAAATATTGATGAAGAACTTATGCATCAAGCTAGGAGTATTGTGAAAATAGATGAGAGTGAACCTATTATAGCTGAGATATGGCTCTCTAGTTTTAAAAAACATTACAAAATAGAATAGAGTAATAAAAGATATAGTTAGTTTATAAATGTGTATTTTTTTTTTATTAGTAAAATTTGCAAGAAAGATATTTAGATAATGTTTAATTATTAATTTCAATGCTTACTTCAGTTTATATTTTTAGAATTTTTTCTTTGCCAGTTACATAAACTCATCATAAAATTCAATCCATTTTGATATATTAATGGCTTTCTAATATTAAGATCACCTATATATTTATGGCTTTCTAATATTAAGATCACCTATATATTTATGATTTGATAGTGAATATTTAGTTTAATACAGTCATTGTAAAGAAATAATTTTAACACAATTAAAACATATGTCAATTCATATAATTATTAGAAAGCAAATCTCTAAACTAGCAAAATTTATATCATTTTTGCAATAAAACTTATAAACTTCAAGATATTTAATTGTATCTCATCTCTTACAGTAATAATTTGCTTGATTTTCCTAATATAAACATTTACTCTTAAAAATAAAATTTGAAAATTCAAGCAAGAGTCATTCATTTGGAGTAAAAAGCAGATTCGATTATTTTTCATATTTGACTATCTATAATTATTTTATTTAGTGTTATGGATAGATTGTCAAGTAGAAGTTCTTCAAATGCAAATGCAACAAGTATAATGTCTATTCAAGCTAGTTGCTTACCAAAACGTATAGGTACAGGAACATATGAAGATGAGAATATTAAAGAAACACCTGGTGGCCATAGAGAGGATGAGTTTGATACACTAACTATTTCTAACTCGATTTTAGAAAGGATCGGAACTCAAAGTTCAAGTAAAAAGAAAAGATTTCGTAGCCCAAGTTCTAAATGCGATAAATGCAACATAATTTAGATAATAATGAATAACAATTCTTATAGAGTCAAGATAGAAAAAATAAGTGAATTGGAATGTCCTTTTCCAATTTCCCATTCTTTGAAAAACCACCATTCAGGATTCTCTAGTTCTTTGAATTTAGTTCCTCCAAAAAACAGACAGTACAGATCGCCAAATTCAACCCCAACAACCTCACCTGTGCCATTAAAAATGCTTTCTTGTGATGAGATATCACAGTGCTTTTCAAAAAAAGAAACAACGACTAAAGATCATACTTACTATCTGAAACAAAAAATCCAAATTCAAGAAAAGCGGATTCAACTTTTGGAAGAAGAAAATAAAAGATTAGTTTTGATTAAAAACCCAGAAAACTGGGAAAAAGAGCTAATCAAGAGAAATGATGATATGAGAAAACTTGAAAATAAACTTAGATATTATAAAAATCTTGCATCAGAAAGAAACGAGAGTGACCGGCTACAAAGTACCGCTACTGAAAAAGATAATAAAATAGCTAATTTAGAGGCAGAACTCAATGAATATAAGAGAAAAGTTGTTGAATATGAAAAAAGGATTGATGAATTAAACAAAGAAAACACAAAAATAATTCAATTTAAAGGAAATCATGAAAACTGTTTAAGGAAAGAAGAGTGTGAAATTCTTTTGAATCAAATTCAAGATCTTGAAAAAGCATTAGAAATACAAGCTTTGGAAAACAAAAACCTCAAAGAAGAAAATTATAAGATAAAGACAGATGCAGGACCAGGATCTTTGCTTTATTTTTCGCAAGATATAAATAAAATCCGAAGAGAAATGAATAAATTAGCGCGGATATTAGAGGATTTTATTGCAGGGAAAGAAATTACACTGAAAGTTTTACTTGGAATGGATAGTGAATGGAAAGGAGAGCCAATAAAACAAGTTTTCAATGATGTGCAATATATAAAAGGCGACCTCAGCAAAATTTTAACAATAATTTCTGATATACATGCAGAGCATTGTGGGAATATTGTATGCAAAAATCAATAGTTTTGCAGTTAATTAGATATAATTATTTATTCGAAGTGNCATATGGTAATTTTAATTTTCTCACAAAATATTTTTTAAGTGTAAATATAACAAAAACCTAAACGATGTGAATTATTAACTATTAGACTTGGTGAATACTTGCAAGATCTGGAATATCGCTTCTTATCTCTTACCTGATCCTACGACAACAAATAAGAAAAACGCAAGCAAAATAGGTCCGACAGTCACACCTTCATCTTTTACTCTCTAAATTGCTTTTACTTCTCTTGAAGCAGGAACGCTTCCTTTCTTGCCCATATTAGACATATGGGTTTCAGACAAAAGTTTCATCTGCTTTCTTGAAGCCTACTTAGGTTTTACCATTTATTATTATCCGTCCATAGTAATCAAACTTTTATTCCACGTTTAACTTAAAATCCCCACGTGGCATATTTTGGCAATATGAATTTAGATATACTAAAATATAGCTAATCAAGATCAATACCATTTTTTAACACATTTTCAAGACTCTTATATAAAGATTTATATCTTTTATAGCTTGAAATACTTGATGATTTTGTCAGTATCTTTATGAAAATAGTGAAATAAGAGTTTTTACTTGAAAAGAGTTCTTTGGAAATAATGAAATATAATGATTGTAGAATTTTTATAGCTAGGTTTGATGTATCAGTTATTTCACTTTAACACTTAAAATTTCTTTAAAATGCTTAGTTGAGTAATCAATATTCTAAGCTAAATCACCATAAAAATCAGGGAAAAATGAGTTGCTTTGTAGATAGCATAATAATATGAAGCTGCACTTCAGAGATATGGATTTCATTAATGAATATTTATTTCGAAACATGTTTATTATGATAGAAAAATATATAGTTTTATTATTTTGTATCATTACCTTCACTAAAAGTGCTATAGAGTAAGTTTTGTGAATCAACATCAGCAGTTTTATTGCGCTTACATAGCTTTTCTTGCAATGATAAATATGAATAAAGATACCGAGCTCTGCTTATTTGTCGTACCCCTAAAGTTAAGCCGAATATGGTTGCGTTTGTAACACCGTTTAAACTGTACAATGTCAGAGTTATAACAGCATATATCGAATTACCATCAATAAATCCAGAATTTACCATTATCGTAGTGACTGTCATGGGGAGGAGTTCTATAACAAGAGCTACAGGATAATAATAAAGGCTATTAAGTATGTTTTGTTTATCATAATCTAAATCAATATTCCTCACATACAAGTAAATTTTCATGCATGCAATTAATGAAATCAAAACAAATATCCATGCAGGTACATACATAACACAATATCTCCAAATCAATGCAACATGATTATCTTTTAAAGTGCAAAGTGTCCCTGATTTACCATGACTATTTGTTAAAACTGGGAGTATATTTAAAAGAGGCAATAATACAAATGCAAATATAAACCAATGTCTGTAATATTTTTTATAATCTTTTTCTGAATTGATGATTACTTGATAAAGTGTTATTGATATATAAGTAAGCCAACTAATAGTGATAGTAAAGCAGGAATCAATAATAATACCAATCACTTCTACAAGAAATTCATTTGATATATGATTACATGGGATTAAAAAGCCTATTGATCGAATCATATCTGAAATAGCGATATAGATGATAATTTTGACATAAAATATTCTGAGCTCGGTAAAACACAGGCCTACTGTGATTATAAAACAACTGCCGATAATACTCAGTGCTGAAGTTGCAACTAAAATATAATACTGCACAATGTCACTAACAATCATAAAATTGCTAAAAGGAATAATTATTACATTTATTTAGCTATTGTTTATTATACAACTTAAGATTTTATATATTTTTTTGATTAGATTTGAAATAGTTTCTTCTGCCTTTTGAACTCTTCCATTAAGCCGAGTTTATAAATTTTGCAATTTTTTCCCCAGTAGAGTATTTTTATATATTAGTGCAACATCTTTACATTTTGGATTTTCATAAGGGCTGACTCTGATTAGAAAATGAGCTTTGCTAGAAAAGTATATCTATCAAAAAACTGAAAATAGTAGAGAAATAGAAGTATTGGAAGGAACTCAAGATATTCATAATCACTATCTTTATAAATTACCCAAGTTAAATAACTAATCATGTAAGTTGAAAATTAAAATATGCTTAGCTGTATAATTTTTATCTTCAAGTTTTGATGTTAAAGTTTTTATATTACTCCTATAATAATTTAATATATCATAAAATTTAGTTGTATTTCCTTTTGGTTTTTTCAGCTACTGAAACCTTAAATAATTTTCAATACTATTCTTTAATATCTTATATTATCACTTGCTTTAGTAGTTAAAAATGTTATATATACATATTAAATATTTTTATAATGACTTTATAATATCTAACAATCCTTTACATAAAATCTCAACTTGATGCTTGTATTTTATTTATATAATTGCTTACCTTTTACAAAGTCTAAAATTGGCTATGAAAATTCTAGGGATTTTCTATTAAACAGTTCTGATATCGTTTTTCTAATTTTTAAAATTCATTTTCAAGTCCAATTAAGGGGGGGTTAACACGATGAGTATAGCTGCTTTCAAATAAAGCCTACAAACAAAAATATTATTTAACTACAATTGCAGATTCATTAGTTTTTCTAAGAAAATATACATAAAGGCTAAACTTTAGGGTCTTTTGTTGCATTCAAAAATATAATAGATTTTTTTACTTAAATCAATTGAATATATATTTGAACTATTCATTTAAGAAATCTTCCTTGAGTTCTCCATCATGGCTTCCTTTTTCGAATTCATCTTCTAATAAATCTTCTTCTGGATATCTGGGTTCGATATTCCAAAGCATAGAACTATCACCGTTCTCTTCCATATTCTGGACCTCCTCTTTGGTCTGCTGGGCGAAATTTTGCAAGAATAATTCTATCTGTTTTTCTCTCTGCTTACTCTGAAAAAGTTCAGATATCAAAACTTGATTTTGCTCAAGAACTTGACTGTATTGGCTTTCAAGATTTTCTAGCATAGTTTCCATGGTGTGTTGCTGTGATTGGAATTTCTGTAGCCTTTCTGCTAGAAGCGAAATCCCTTCTTTATTCATATTTCCTACTGAATCGCTAGATTTCCGGTGGATTTCTTTTAAAAGATATTTCTTTTCTTTTTGGAACAGAGGATGTGAAAACTGCAATGTCTGACTATCATCGTCTTTTGTCTTGTGAAAACCATACATGTTCAGTTGCCGGACAAAGCTAGACAGATTGTTGTGCTTGAAATACTTAGGTAACACAGTATTTGTAAAATTGTAAATATCACATATTACAAAACCTCCTCCATCTTCTGTCCATCTGATAACGCTACATATGCTTTCATTGCATAATATTTCGTAAGTATTTTTGAGAAACGATGTTGGACCGTGACTATTGTACTTTCTGGCTCGCATTATATATTTGTATTCTTTCAACCATTAATTAAGATATGTTCAGTGCATAAAATTATATGATAACCATTTATATAGTATAAAAACAATCTGCTGATAGAGAGCTAATATTTTTGACTCTATAAATAACTCTTAAGTTACATTTTAGTATCATAAAAATAAATCAAAAAATATATAATTTGCAATTTACTTTACTAAAAATTGTTATATTATAAGATCTTCTATATAAATAGTTGAGGTACTACTTTTTGTATATAATAAAACGTTTGAAAGTAAATTTTAATTACTAATATAAAATATACCTATAAAAATTGATATAATTATTTCTTAATTATATCTAGGATGTTTTATTTTTGTATTGAATCAAATTTTAAAGAATAAGGAACCAAAATTCTAAAAAAATTCGACATTATTTTTTTAAGCATATAAGTAGAACTTATCCAAGCTTTTAATGCATTAAAATATGAAATGGCATAGTATTTAAAATAGTTTCTTAAAGTTTTATTAATAATTTCAAATTATTCTCATCGCAAGGTTTTAGTTTTAAAATTTTAATAATTTAACAAAGTAATGATATTTAAAAATAACTATTATTTTGCATAGTGAATATTATCAATCCATATAATTTTAATTTAATGTTCCTGAATTTTCATTATATCTATTAAAAGTTTCTATTACAATTCACTTTTTTTAGGCCTTGCTTAAAGAAAAGGGAAAATATTTGTTATAAAAAAAAACCTAAGAATATTTAAGTATTTTCAGTATTTATATATTAGCAATTAAGTTGAAATAATATGAATTAATAAAACTTGTTAATAATATGATTTAATAAATAGATTAGAATATTTAAATTAATTTTACTTAAGGCTACGGTTAAATTAGTTTATTAGATATTCATCTTTATACTTTTATATGATACCATAAAATTAAGTGTCTAATCATGAATTTTACTTATAAGATAATAAATATAGTAAATACTTTTAATCTTCATTAATACTGTAAATATAAGTCAATAATTGTATAATGTCTGAAAAACTGGAAAGTTTGATAGATTTTGAAATGGGAAAAGTATATTTAGGACGTGATCACGATACATTTTTGAAGCGATTTGTAGAAATCGACCTACAAGTATATATAAATAAACTACAAACTTTAAATGCCAGATCTGATTTCGAAGAATTAGTAAGAAGTAGTGATTCTTTACATAGCACTAGTGCATATGTAGGAGCTAAAAGATGTCAAGAAATATCAAAACAAATTAATGAATGGGCAAAAAAAAACGATTTGGCAAAGGTACAAAAGGAGATTTCAGAATTAGTTGACCATGCTGAAAATTTGGAAAATCTTCTTAAAAACTATTTTAGCTCAGATTCAGCAGCACCTACTGGTGAAGGGTATGATGCAGCTACAACTAATATTGAAGAATCAGGATATGAAAGTTTGTCATTTAGACTTAAGCCTCCAATAAAAGAACCGGTGGTTGATTTAATTTCTGACCGTGAAGATGAATTTGATCCTTATGCAGAAATTAATAAAGATTGGAAGTGTATTGTTAGTTAATATGAAGTCTTCTAAAATTATATTTAAACTTAATTATTGTATATTTACATCTTATTAATTGATGATTGATATTATATTAAATCATGTTTCAAAGATTCTAAGCATGCGGGAATTCTAAGCTTTTTAGTTTCTAAGTATTTTTTATAATTATGAACTGTTGTGAGTTCTGCAAGTTTACTCTGGGTTTCTAGATAAATTTGATTATTTTGACTGTTTTCCAAGTTCTCTTTTTTAAGTGGATACTTCAGGTTTGGCATGCTTTTATGAAGGAAATAATATAAATTTTTAGCTCTATTTACCAAAAAATCCGTATTTTTTTCAGGAATCAAAGCTAATTGTTGCCATTGTTGAGGATTAATATACCAAGGGCTTTTGTATCTAGTAGATAATACCTTCAAATTCTTTTCCGAAGTAGTTTGAACCATTTTAGATTGCCCCTTATAATGCAAATGCTCACTTGTGTGCCGAGAGAGTTTTTTAGTCGATTTATTTTCTATCAGTTTTACATGATTAAACTTCTCATTAATTTCCCTGAGTTTAGGAGGCTGAACTCTTGAAGTTTTAGGAATTTCAGTATCGGGAACGAAATACCAATCAGACCCTATATATTTTCTTCTTGAACACTGACTTTTCATAATATAGTCGATTGAAAATGATGGGTATGAAATTATTTGATTTTTTGAAGTATTGCAATTGCTTAAATTAGTTAGGGTGATTGACATTACAAATCTTAACCCTTAAATCTTATCCAAGTATCCGTAAACAACTTCAATTTAAATCAAATAATATTCCAGTTTTGCTTTAATTCTCTAATTATTCATCGTCTAATTTAACCTTAAAGCCAATAAAGTTTCTTCCACTAATCTCATTACCCAATAATCACCTAACAATAAATGGCTGATAACCAAACAATTCTTACATGCGTCGGTGTGATAATCGTCGGGGTGATTATCCTTATCGTTATGTCTTTCTCAAGTCTTGAGTACGCAGAATATGGTCTAGAATACGACAAAATGTGGAAAACTGTAGGTACAACAGTATTTACTGCAGGAATCCATATGATTGGACCAATGAGCTCTTTTATCAAGTACCCAAGTAACGCTAAAACCATTGAATTCAGTACAGCCGATGATTCATCTCATGGCCTTATGGAATGTAGAACTTCTGATGGCCTTAAAGTTGAACTCGAAGTCACTTTCAACTATGAACTTCAACAAGACTGTCTCTTTGACCTTTACATGAACTTTGGAGATAACTATGAAGGATTTATCGTAAATGCAGCCATAGATGAAACTAGTAAAGTAGCAACAAATTATACTGCATACAACTTTTTCGTCAATCGTTCAGATATTGGCGAAGTTATGGCTGAATATGTCAAATTAAGAATGAAGAAAGATATGGGAATTTTGACTAAATTCTTCAAACTTAAGAATGTCGACTTACCTGATGATTTTGAAGATGCGCTACAGCAGACTCAAGTTAAAAAGCAAGATATTGAAAAAGCTGAAGCTGAGAAATCAAAGGCTATTATTCAAATGCAAACCAATGTGACCAAAGCTGTTGAAAACACTAAAATCATTCTTAATGAAGCTTATGGTACTTCTAATGCTACTACAAGTGCTAGTAAATCAGAAGTTAAAACTTATAATTACACTGAAAGAAATACCATTGAAGGCTTTAAGAATTTGAAAACTAGTGCAAATCTTGATAATGAAGGATTGTTGAATTACATAAAAGCGCAAATTATTCAGAACTATGAAGGAGATAACATGGTCATTTCAATTAGTTAGTTAAATAAACTTAGGTTTTTAGGATATAAATGATAATATTTCTGCTTGCAGCAATATGCGCAGGTTTCGACCTCGAAAATTCTCAGGGAACAATATCCTGGCCACTTACATCATGGGCTATTAGTCCTATATCAAGTTATTCATGGCATGCAGGTGACGCAGTAGCCTTAACACTAGTTTTTAACCCTTCTGTCGATCTAGTTTCAGGAGTTGTTCAAATATCATTTCCTACTGCTTTCAGTACTAAGAAAACTTTAGATATTACAGATGTTGTAGCTGGTGAAGATAAAGAAATTGTTGTTGATGGTATTACTTTACCTATCAAAGGAGTTTATGGACCTATTGGTATAACTTTGAGAGTATCAGCAACAGGAAATATTGTGGCGTCTAATGAACTTTTTGCTAATGTTTATGTAACTAGTGCAAAACCTACAGCAGTATCTAATTCTCTTACAGCAACTTTTTATGATATAACTAAAGTTTATATAACAGATTCAAGTTCAATTTATTTCGATTTTTCAATAACTCAAGATTTGTGGAAATATGATACTTTCTATTTATACATTGACTCACATTTTACAATGACAACACCTATATGTAAGTCTTTGAAAGTTATTGGAGAGTATAACAATCTTAATAGTACAAATCCTTCTAGTTTGAATACTTTGTCTTGTTATTATGATTCTGAGCATTCAAGAGTAGTTATTTATGGCCTTGGTGTAGATGTAAATGTTGATAAACTGTCAAGTACAGGGAGTATAACAGGAAGATTACTTATAAATGGCTTTAAAAATCCTGGTGCTGATTATGATGATAGTGTTTATAGCTGGCAGTTATACATAGGAAGATTTTCTGTTAATGCGTTTTTCGCTGCTTATACTGGTTCTGGGCCGAGTACACAAACCGGAAGCATTTCTGTAACATCTTGGCTTCCTTACAGTGGTTATGATGTAAATAAAATTGTCCTTGGGTTAACTTTATACATGGATTTAACTGTAACTTTTTCCCATGACATCCCTAAAACTGGAGAAATTTACTTCAAATTCTCAGGAGGAGTTGATAATGATTCTAAATCATGGAGAAATACTGATGGCACACAGAATAATGATGAAGGTGATAAAGGATACTTTTTAGTCACTCCATATATTGGTGGTACTTGTGATGTTGCCGCTACAACAATATCTTGTACTGATTTCCCTCAGGATATCCCAGCTGGTACTTATGTTTTTACAACTTTCACTAATTTTATATCAACTTCGCCTTCAGTTATGGAAATTATGACTTATGCTGATATTTTAAAAGCTACACCAATAGATGAAGTTACTGCCAATCCAGCATCGGTTATTTATGCTAATTATTTAGTCGCTAATTTACTTGATGATTTCCAGTTCTATTTTGCTGAAACATTGAATGTCGCTTCTGATATTAATTATAATTCGCAAGCCAGCTCAACAACTCCTTATTTGGTTATCCATACAAAAGCTCCTTTGGCTATGGATGGGGAAGATATTAAAATTTACTCGCCAGTATCATCTTCTGATAATGAAAACAATATAAAAATCACAGGAACACTTTCAGGAACTTATTTAACAACAGATACTTACACAACAGATTTAACCACTGCCACAACATCATTAACTGGAGCTAGTTTTAGTTCAGGAAGCATAACTTATACAGCTCCAACTGTTACTAGTGCAAATTATCTTTCATCTTTATTTTCAGCAACTTCTATAGCATTTCCACATGTTTCTAGTAACTTATATACAAGATATGAAGTAAGAGCTGAGATAACTTTAGTTTTAACAGAAACTGATTCTGATGGTGTTTCAACAGATTATAATGTTTTGCATGTTTATTCAAAAAGTGTGACTTTTATACCAAACGACCCTGGGTTAGATTTCAAACTGTTTTGTTCAGATTCAGGAGTTAAAGGAATTCCAGTTGAATTAAGTTTTACACCTGATTTCTCATATAGTGCTCCTAGTTCATCTACAATGTATATTGATATTACGATTACAGGAGATTTAACTTCAGATCTCGACTCAGAACTTAATGCAAACGAGACTTTCCCTTTTTCATCAAGTTTTACAGGAAGTCTTTACCTTAGTGACCAATCAACAGCATCTCTTTTTTGGACAGGATTTTCTTCAATACCAGCTTCAACAGTATCAATTAAATTCCCATTTGGATCTATGACTCATCTTTCAAACTATGGAGCAACTTTAACAATATACTACATCTCAGATGATAGACAAGATATTAAAAATGTGATTCTTTCATCAACATCAAATACAGAACAATCTCAAACAAACACCGCAGATTGGTCAAAAATGATAATTACATCAGCAACAAGTTATGAAACTTCTTATAGCATTTCATCTTTAGATATAACCTTAAATTCAGCTACTCCAAATGTGGCTGGTTTTTTAGGTTTGAGATTACCTCAAGGATATAGGGTTTCGAATTCACAAAGTATAAGTCAGACTAGTTCTATGTCTGGAGTTTATAAATTCACTTCAGATAATATATATTTTGCAACACCTGGGATTTATGGAAGTTTAGATGTGAATAATGCTTTGGCTAGTAGTGATTTAACATTTACCTTTGGGGGGATTATTACAGCTCATTATGCTCAAAGTTCATTAAGTAAAGATATTATACCAATTCAAGCTTCTGATACAGTAAATCAGGCATGTGTAAGTATTACAGGCACTTATCCAACAATAACTTTGGGGGAAAGTGAAATTGTTACACCAATTTTTACCCCTTCTGCTGGTACAGGAGCAGGTCCAGGAAATTTGCAGATCGATATATCAGCAACATTTTATAATACTCATTTTATCCCTAAAACTGGAAGTATAAGATTTCAATTAGCTTCAGGATGGGCTGTGACTTCTGTTAGTACACTTATATTATTAGTTAACTCTGAAGATATTACTAGTACTGTCATAGGCTCTTTAGCTGATTTTTCAATTACAGGACTTCCTGAGATATCTGAAGGATCAAGTATAACTATTTATATTGGTAAAGCTGTTCCTCCTAAAATCACTTCAGCTACTGCTACTTCAAAAGGACATTTTTCTTATATTGCTACATATGCTAGTGCAGATAACACTCAAAAAATTGATAGATGGACTGATGGAAGTTCTGATTCTATTCTTTTAGAACCATCACCAGCATCAGGAAATTGCACATTTAACTTAATTGATTTATTCCCAAACAGCACATCAACATCAGCTTTTATCCGTTTTCTCTTTTCTTGTGATAATGACCTTCCTGCAGGAGGTAGTTTTGTAATAACATGGCCAGGAAACTCTTGGGTTAATACAGGCGATATTTCAACTTCAGTTTCTTTTTCTCTTTTATATTCAGCTTGTACTATTTCTGGAACTATTCTTACAATAACCTTAGCTGAAGACTATTTAGCAGGAAGTATTATAGAAGCTGTTCTCGATCATGCACTTAAATTAGAAAACTCTGGTGAGCTTAGCAAGATTGGTCTTAAAAGTACGTATTCTACTTTGATTATTGATAGTAATGATGATATTGATAATACTTATATAATTGGAGATAGCTTTACAGAAGTTGAAGCTAATGTTACTGTATACCCAATTACAGCAAGTACTTTGGCTAATTATACATTTTATGTTACTGGATCATTTCCTGTAAATTCTGAATTGAAAATTGTTTTCCCTCTTGAATTCAACCCGCTGATTGGAAAAGTTGTAGAGACATTTAAAATTACTAACCCTGGGTTATATTATTTAACATGCTCTAGTGACCTAGGAAAAATACAATGTCCGATTGTCCGTCGTGTTGTTACTATAACTATACCAAAACAAATCACTACTACAGCAAAATTTGTTTTGACAGGAGTTATGAACCCTGCTTATAAAACATCGTATTCAAATATTAAAATGTATCTAACTTCAACTGATGGAACTGTTTATAGCAATGAACTTATTGAGTTATCTGGAATTGTTGCATTGCCATCTACTTTAATTGAGTTCCGTAAAGTTGAATTGACTAATCATAATTTGCAAAAAAATTCAGATTTTACATTTAAGTTTGTAATGACTTATAGCATGAAAAGTGGAGATTATTTAATGGTAACTTTCCCAGAAATGTTTGACTTAGAAAGAGATTCTGGAAATACTTTCACTTGTACTCTGCAATATATTGACTCAGCAGGCGATCTTTCAATATACAACTCAGTGAATAATACAGGTAAATGTTTAAATGTGAAAAATAATATTGTTGCATTAGAAGTTACTCAAGATATGACTTGGACAAGTTCTTTAATTTTGGTTTTGGTTATAAAAGGTATTCTTAATCCTGAGTGGGGTTTAACAATGGAAACTTCTTTAGACAGCAATGTTTATACAATATACGATGTTTGGACAACACAATTTGTTATCAAAGTTCTCAGTGGTTCTTCTTTTGTCGTAAGTACATATCGTGGACTAAGTACAGCATATACCGGTTTTAATAAAAACTTATACTCATTTGAAGTAAATTCTTATGATCCTTTAACTCACGAAGGGACAATAACTTTAATTCCTGGAACTCAATCTCAAGATATTTATATCACAACTTCATCATTCCAAAGTAAAGTAGTTATTCTGAATCCATCAAACGTCAATAATAACGTAGCTTTAAAATATTCAAGTCAAAAAAGTTTTAAAATCTTCAACGGAGGCACTTACGTCACTTTTCGAGTTTCAGCTCCAATATCATCAATACCTAGTCTAAATTATATAACCTGGGCTATTGATGAAATGCCATTAGAAGACAATTTAGCTAAATATGTAGCGCCAGTTAAAACTAGAATTGAAGTATATTCAGGAACAGTCACGATAACAACAGGAAAAGTTTTAGCTGTGCCAATTGGCTCAACTAGTTTACCAGTATCTATAAACCTCCCATTATCCCCAGATACTTCATTAACAATTGAAATGTCAACAACATCAGTTAATGTGACAATATCCCCAACATCTTTAACTTTTACCCCTGGAATAAACACTTTATATTACTCAGTTTCTGTATTAGATGGATATTCAATTGGAACAAGTACTAAAGTTGTTATAGATTATAAACTTTCAGGAACCGATAGTAAAGCTTATAATATTTCTTCAACAACTTTAAGTGTATCTGAAGCAGGATCAAGTCCTATTACAATAAAATCTATAAAATTCTCTAGTGTTTCAAAAACAACTATGACAGTTTCAGTAACAACTGATATTATTACTACAGCTTGTTGGGAATTTGGAGATGTTAGAAGTGAATTTATGTCTTATAATGATATTATAAACTCAACTGCTTCATTAGTTGGGGAAAATAATATGCCATCTTTTGAAGAACAGGTCAGTACGTATTTTGATAGTGTTGAAAATAATGGTGAAGGCTGGAAATCAAACCAAAGAGCGACATATAAAGATTTTCTTAAACAAACATTTACAGGATGTGCTTTTAGTGGAACAACAACCATAACTTTGTTTTCTGCAGACTGGCTTTGGGCTGAAACTTATTATAAAATCACAGTTTATGCTGGGAGTGAAGATTCAAATATGACAGCTTATCAAAGTACTTCTGCATTTGGTGAAAGTTTGGATATTACTATTAAAATAGACCAAAGTGTTGATAAAAGTTATTTGAGTAAAATATTAAGTGGTCTAGCTGGTAGTTTAGGTATTGAACAAGACCAATTGACTTTAGTATCTTCTGATTTACAAGATACAAAAAGTACTATAATTGAAAGAATGTATCCAGATAGGACTTCAGCATTAAGTCCAAGTGATATTTATAAAGTACGTAATGATGAAGTTCTTATTACTGCTTTACAATCTATTGGTATAATTGCAACACCTATTCTTTCATCAACATCTATTTCTAGAAAAGTTACGATTTCACCAAGTTTTGAAGGTGCTGAAGTTTTCTCTACATCAGCTGTTTCGGTTACTGTTCATTTAAATTTAACTCAAGATGGAGAAATTTGTTGTTTAGCATTAAGTGAAGATGAACCAGATCTTAATAGTACACAGATACTTCTTGGGTTGAATAGTATAAATCAAGATGGAAGCTATGCATGTGTAAGTGATAAAGCTTATCAAAACACTAGTTTGTCGATATCAGGACTTGTTAAAAATCGTGAATATAATTTCACATGTGTTGCTTGCAATAATTATCCAGTTTGGCCTGCTTGTGGGGATATTTCAAAGATTTCTGTAAAAACGTCGGGAACAAGTGATGGAGGAGATACTAAAATATCTTTTGGCAGCTTGGTTGCTTTATCCTGGTCTTTACTATCTTTTATTTAGCTAGTTAATCATTAAAAGCAATAGTTTAGCTAATAAAAATGCATAAATCTTATTTGACACAGTTAAATTTATATACATGTTAAATTTCTGGGTTAATACTTTTATCATTACCAAACCCATTCTATATCTTATAAATCACTACATAAACTTCTAATATTATTTCCTATAAACACATAAAAAAACCTTTCATTTCAAAAAATACTCATTATATACGAATAGGATTTACTTTTAACTCTTTCCTAAAATCGTCTTAACTTCTTCAAGTTCTTCCATAGCAGTCACAATACCATTTCTTTGCAACTCATCATCTCTTTTAAAAGTATAACCTACAAAATGAGGATCTTTCCTCGACCTTTTTTTACTCTGTGGCGGGTAAAATGGTTCAGTTTCCTCAAATTGATCGAAGTTGCTAGTATCAACATCGCTTGAAAGTTGTGGCATAAAAGGAGCAACAATGTTTCTCAAATTTTTCCAGTCAATTCCATTAAAAAATGGATGAGATTTAATCTCAATCGCACCTCCACCACCAAGTCTAATAGGAGCTTCACAAACTAATCTTCTAATAAGATCAGTAGCTTGAGGACTTAGCCTTGCATCTTTTGGTATAACAAAATATTTTTGCCAAGAGAGTATTTTATGACATATATCTGCAGGTTTTTCTGCATAAAAAGGTGGGTAACCAACAAGCATTTCATATAAAATAACGCCAATAGACCACCAGTCAACAATTTCACTATACCCAGTTCTGCTAAATACTTCAGGGGCTATATAATCTGGAGTCCCTACTGTTGAGTAAGCAAGTTTTCTATTTCTCCTGAATTCTGATCTTTGTTCAATTTTTTGTCTATGTCTCGCATCTTCTTCTAATTTGTCAAGAACTTCATTGTTTGGAGTTATTTCAGCCATTTTCGATAGTCCGAAGTCTGAGATTTTAATATGGCCTTTGTTGTCGATGAGTATATTATCGGGCTTTATATCTCTGTGGATATAGTTCATATTATGGATTGATTCAATTGCCAAAATACATTCTGCGATATAGAATTTCGCTTCAGCTTCAGATAGGATATTTTTCCTGATTAGCAAAGTCATAAGATCACCACCTGCAAGGTACTCCATAACAAGATACAGATTTTTTTCATCTTGAAAAGAGTATTTTAACTCTACAATCCAAGGATTTTCTACAGTAGCCAAAACATTCCTTTCTGCTTTGACATGTTGTACTTGATTCTTATAAAGCATTTCTGTTTTATTAAGTTTTTTCATAGCATAAACCTCACCTGAAGCTTTATGTCTTACAACTCTAACCTCTCCAAAAGCTCCTTTCCCAATAATTTTTATTGGTTCAAAGTCAAATACAGTGACTTTCTGTCTACGTTTCCTCATCAATTCAGCCTCTCTATGCATGATCTTTTTTTTTATCATCTCCTGTTCATTAGAAGACAAATTTAAATCCTCCATAGTTTTTTTCAACTCATCCCAATCTTCATTCCTAGCTTGTTCATTTTTTTTCAGCTTCGAGTACTTTCTTTCGATATAATCCTTAGCAGCTTGAGCCTTATCACGGGTATTAGCGCTATATGGATCCTTGGTTTCCTTTTTTTTCTGGACAGTTTGTGGTCGGGGACTAGCCATTTTGAATTAATATTTTCTAATCTTAGCATTTACTTAGACTTGCACTAATCTATAATTTATTTTTGTTCTTGTTATGTAAAATTATACTTAATTTGTTTTTTTGTATGATTTTTTTTAGGTTTTTAGGCAAAATTTCAAGGAGTAATTTTTAGTTTTGTATTTGTATGAAAAAAACTTTTCAGAAAAGTCTGGGACTGGAGAGTTTAAGAAGGGGTTAAGGTAATTTAGAGGAGATGGCTTTAGGATTTTTTGAGGTCTTTTATTGATGATTTGTCTTTTATGATTAGATTGATAATTTTTTTCTACATAAGTCTGGCTGCTGATGAGATTCTATTTGGTTATGGAGGATTGTGGCTTTGAAGGATATAAATACGCTTGAGATCACCCCTTTGAATATAGAAACTAGTGAAGAAACTAGGCTGTCTTTCAAAGTTTTATCCTAATCTGAAATAAATAAATACNCTTTGAAGGATATAAATACGCTTGAGATCACCCCTTTGAATATAGAAACTAGTGAAGAAACTAGTATTAAAGTTTAAAGTAGGTGATAGTTAAGGTGGCATGATTTAAACTTTGTCCATCGAGGTTTGTTTGTCCTACGATCTCTTTCTTTAGGCAGATTCGATATATTAAATCACTCGTTATCGCTGGTTATGCAACTCTTTACTTGGCTGAGGAGGTCTTTACTGTCTCTTTTCTCTAGTATTAAATGCTAATTTCAAATTATTTTAATAGCAATATTTCACAAATTCATAATCACTTCTAAGTAGTAAAGCAAAGCATAAGCAAGGAAGCAAGCAAATAATTCCTGATTTTTAGCACTTAACAATTATTAACCCAAAAGCANTTTTAGCACTTAACAATTATTAACCCAAAAGCAGTGGCGGTTCATTTGATGAATAAAATTTTTACAAAATCTACATGATGGGTCATATCAGGTTTTCATAGATTTCTCGCAATACCTAATTTTCTCAATAAGAAAGTTTCCAAGGACTTAGAATTTAGTATATATCTAACTCTATGAATACTATCTTCAAATGAGAAACTCTAATAAAAAAAATATGAAAACCAAAAATAGCGACAAAAGTAGCTTCTTTTTTATCTATAAACCATTTAAAAATAAGCTCAAAGACCATACAATATTCGCCTAGGAATAGAAAAGAATAACCAGAAACTGATACTGCTACTCAAGGTAATACTCCATATTATAGTTTTTCTTTAAAATATATATATCAAAACATAACTTAATAATAATACCCTACCAATAATATTATAGTTTTTCTTTAAAATATATATATCAAAACATAACTTAATAATAATACCCTACCAATAAGAAAAAGCTTTAAATCTCAATCAAAATATTATAAACAGTTTTTAGAACTAGCCAAATATAAATGGACCCTGAAACTCTTATAGATGAAAAAAGAAAAAAACTTGAAGACCTAGTTCATAGGAAACACGAACTAGGAAAGAACAAAATACTTGGTCCTGAGACTACCCCTGAACAAGAAGTCTATAGATACGAAGAGCTGATTCGAAAAAAGAACAAGAAAAAAACTAAAGAAAAAGCATTTAACACTGCATTTTGTGTAGAAAATCAAACTGAAGAAAAAATTCAGCATATTTCTAAAGAGCCAATAATTCACACAGAAGGGGTTTGGTTTGATCAAATTCGAGATAAAGAAAGGAAAATGCGTCGTGAAGAAACCCGTCAAGCTCAAGACAGACTTAAAATTATCGATAAAAGAACTCGGTATAACGATATTGGGAAAGAATTCTTAAGCCCAACATCTCGTGCCCAGTTGCTTCCAGAATTTCAAATCTTTCCTCGAAGTTCATCTAAGCAAGAAATAATACCTTTAGATGATAGAGTCTATGGTAAATCTTCTGAAAAATCAAAAAGATCACAAGAGCCTGTGTCCACACAAAGACTAAAACCTCGAAGTTTATCAAGAAAAGAACTTAGTCCTTCTCATCTACAAATAAATTCTAATCGGTCTCCTTTACCTAGGATAAGTGTCAATCCTATAAAAGGAGATTTAAATTAATGATTTAGTATTTACAAGGTTTAATTATTGAAATGTATACGATCGCAGAAGAAAGCTATTATTTTTTGATACATAATATCCCAAGTTTAGGTGTAGAAGAAGAACTAAAATCCTTATGTATGAAGCATGGAAAGGTCGTTAGGTAAGATTTAAAAAGTTTAGAAGTTGTTGAGAGAGAGGTTAAAGAATGTAAAGAAAAAGTTCTTGTAAAAACTCAGAGTATTAAGGATGCGAGGAATATTAAGAAAAAGATACATAAAAGGTCATTTTTTGGATATGAGATTTTCATTGAGTATAGGCCAGAGATGGAGAGCGTTTGTGAGACTAGGGCTAAATTGGAAGAGCATCAGAACGAGATGTTGAATGAAAGAGATGAAAAGGCGGTAAAAAAAAGACGAAAAATATAGGATGAACTGGTACAGTTTTTTAAGTTAGTTAGATAAATTTAGTGAATAGTAGACTGGGATGATGAATATGACTTGTGTGTAGAAAGTATAGTTTAAGAATATAAATGGACTCAACAGATAAAGATCATATGATGAGGACAAATCAATACTATATAGCCCAGCTTAGTTCAATGGAAATTAAAATAAGTGAGCTAAAAGCCCAATTACACGCAAAAGACTTTGAAATTGATTATTTAAATAGTAAAGTATCTCCTTCAAAAGCTGCTCATGATAAAGGCTTAGAAGCCCACGAATTAAAATTACAGTTAAGTGCTGCACTAAAGGAGAACGAACTATTAAAAAAACAAATAGATGAAACTGAGGATATCAGTATAATCAAAAGTCAATTGGAGCATGCTGTTCACATGAAAGACTTATTCGAACAAAAATATCGAGAGCTAAACCTCCAAGTAAAAGTTAGTGAAAAATCATTATCATTAGAAAGTGATAAAGATCAGACAATCCAAAGACTGAAAAAAGAAATCGAGTTTGAAAAAAGTCTTAAAAATCAGTTCAAAGAAAAACACGATTACCTAGCGAATGAAAATGCAAACCTCAAGCAAGAACTTATAAATAAAAACAAGCAAGTTCAAGATTTTAAAAGAAAACTCTTCAAATCGTGCCAAATAGAAAATGAAAATAAAGTCCTCAACAGTTTTAGTGTGATTACTCCAAATCTTCTCTTAAGAACCAATTCAAATTCACGAAAAAACAGTCCAGATGTTAAAAACTCTAAAGAATTAACATTAAAAAAAAACATCCAATATCAACAATCTCCGAAACTTAATCTGACAACTGAAATCCGTAAACCGAAAATTGTAAGTATTTCCCTTGAATCCTCATTATTAAGACAAGATCTTAATTAGTATTATTAGTCATTAAAGCTATAAATTCTTTCATATCAATTACCCCATCCCCATTCAAATCAACTTGTTTAAGCATTTTTTTCCAAACTCCATCACCAAAAGTATTCATATCTCCAAATACTTCTTTAAGTTCATCTGCAGTAATAAATCCACTATTATCTAAATCAAACAATTTAAAAGCTGCTTCAAGATTCTCTTTTGATAAATAGTTTGTATAATTCATACAAGCTGATAAAAACTCTGAATAGTCTATATCCCCATTAAGATTAATATCAACTCTTTGGATTATTTGTTCCACACGATTCTTTGCTTCTTTTTCTTCAAATGTTTCTACATACTCTGATACAAGTTCATCCTTAGAAATTTTCCCATCTGCATTTTTGTCCAATTTTACAAAATTCTCAGTAAGCATTTTGCACTCTTCATGACTTATAACTTGTGTTGCTAAAAAAATATGAATTGCGTCTTTTAATTTAGTTGTAGAATGAAAGGCTTCTAATATTCTTAAAGTATTTGATAAATCAGCTGGGGTGCCGATTTCACGATGTTTTTTTATCCATTCATGACTTAATGCAGTTTTAGCATTGATTCTAAGTTTAGGGTCTATAGTCAAGATTTTTCTCAGTAAATCTATAGCTGATACACTAACCCCAGGAACTTTTGACTCAGAAATTGCTAGCGGGGAATCTCTAATCATCTGCAGAATAGTTTTAGAATCCTTTCCAGGGTACGGAGGTTGACCGGTTAATAAAATAAACATAATAACCCCAAGACTCCAAATATCACACTTTTCATTGTACTCATCCATTAGAACTTCAGGGGCTACATAATAAGCTGAGCCAAAACATCCACTCAAATGTTTTTGCGGGTCAATAAAACACGAACTTCCAAAATCAGCCACTTTGATTTTAAGACTTCCCTCATTTTCTTCAAGTAAAATGTTCTCAGGCTTCAAATCTCTGTGTATAACTAAGCGTTCATGACAATAAGCTACAGCGCTTAATAATTGGAAAATTATTTCTGAAGCTTGAGCCTCGGTAAATTTACTCATTAAAACCAGCTTAGAAAACAATTCACCCCCTGCACAATATTCAATAACTACATAAAATCGCCAAAGATCTTCGAAAATCTCATAGCATCGGAGGATGTTTGGATGATCTAAAGAAGTAAGCACACTTATTTCTTTAAGCATATACTCAGCGTCCATTTGTTGTTGATGAAGACCTACTTTATGGATAATTTTTACTGCTCTTGTTTGGTTTGTTGGCTTGTATAAGTACAGTTTTACATCAGCAAATGCTCCTGAGCCGAGGTTTTTAATGAATACATAGTCATCTGATAGTCTTCCTTTATTTTTACTTAGAAACATACGAGAATCAATGCTAAGTTTTTGGGTTTTTTTCCTTATATTTTTTGAATCTGAGGAAGATTTTGAAAGTCCACATCCCATTATATATAATTAGAAAAAAAATATTGATCGTTATAGATTTTAACCAAAGAGTTTGAATTTTGTAAGCATCTCTTATTGACTTAGGCTTATTATCACTAGTATTAAGAAACTTTAAATTTTTTATTTAAATATTTTGTTGTTTGATGAAATAATGATGATTATGGGATAATTAGTTTTAATCTAGAATAACTTGAAGAAATTAAACAAGTTTTTAAGTTTAAGGGAGATATACTAGGCTTGTATATGGATTCTAAAATTATTTCATTTATCTTTTTTATGATATATTTATTATTGTGATTGATATATATCATAAGTTTTGATTTTCGAATTAAAGAAAAAAAAATTAATACTCTAATAGTTTAGAATACTTATGAAATTTTAGAATATATTTATTATTACATGAGTCATTATAATTATATTGAAAATTTGATTAATTTACCTTAGAATTAATAATATTGTAACTACAAATATTGATATTTTTTTAGATGTATTATGGAATGATTAGATCAATTTTGATTAACTTTGTAGTAAAAAAAACTATGCGTTGTGGTAATAAGATAATGCAATTTCTGAACTAACAGTTACTTGTTTGTAAAAAAATTAGAAAAACATTTGTCAATANAAGATAATGCAATTTCTGAACTAACAGTTACTTGTTTGTAAAAAAATTAGAAAAACATTTGTCAATAGTTAAGGCATACTTCAGATAATCAAGTTCAATAAAACTTATATTTTAAATTTAAGTTAATATTTGTTATAATTCAAGGTATTTTAAAGGTTATATAATTTTTTTTAATCACTGCATATTATTATTACATTATAAAAGCTTTCAGTATTTTCATAGGTAAAATATTAGCATATACCAAATAGCCACAACAAACAAAAGATAAACATAAAGTAATTAAACCTAAACTATCTGATAAAATACTAATTATATATCAACCCTGCAGTCTAATAAAAAACGAATTAAGTATTTATAACAAACTCTGAAATCTAAAACTAAAAAAAAAATCAAAAAATTTCTAACTATATAGAAACGGGTATTATCCAAAAAAGACTCTTACCTAAAATTAACTAATAAAATATCTTCAAAGTAAAAATAACTTAATATAACCATAAATTTATCCCTATAATTTTATTTCACCCTAAAAAATCTTATAATAAACATAAACACAAACATAACAAAAATAAGAGTAATTTCAGTAACTAATTATCATAAAAATGCGTATGAGCAAGGCTCAACCTAAGTTTCCTAAAAAACTAAGTGAAATGCCTATAACTCAACGAAAAATATCATCTGACAGCTCACGATGCGTCTCAGTATGTACAAAATCAACCGCAAGCTCAAAAATGTCACCAATTCCTGACATAGACTCCATCTGCAATCCTCTTATAGGGCTTATTGTAAAAGAACAAAGCTGTGATTCTGACGTATCAGATGTATCTGCAATTGAAAACCCTGGACCTTTGCTTATAAGTAATATAAGCTCAAAAGATATTTTGACAGAAATTAAGGAAAGCATGAAAACTCCTAAAAAAACCGAAGGGGACTCAAATACAATATGTTTGTCAGAAAAAAAAAGTGTTATAAAAAACTGTCATTGGGATACAATTCAAAAAAACGCAGAAAAAGCGATACTTAAAAAACTCCAAAGAAAGTCTTTGGTCGGTGTAAAGAAAAAAATTAAAGAACTCAAAGTGCAAATAAGCGAATTAAGTATGAGAGCATCAGTTTGTGAGTCTGAGTTAAAACTTAAGGAAAAAGAAAACTCTGATCTTAAAACAATGGTAAGTAGCTTGAGAGAATATGTATCATCTGAAGCTGTTATTGTAGATAAGACTGACGACTCAGTATGTAAAACTTGTGCAGTGTTTTAAAAAGAGCGTTAGAGTAAATTATTATATAAACTCATGAATATTTATAAATATATATATTGTAATTAGTATTAAATACAAATTCTTTTAGGGATATCTCTTCAGCCATTATTTTATAATTAAACCAATTTTTTTTTTGCTTAATTCATATATTTTGGAAAGCTTTATAGGAATCTTTATTGGAATCGCATTGAAAAATTCACAATGATAAGCTTTTTAAGTATTTATTATAAAGTTAGTCTTCACTTTTTCGGTGCAAGGTAATTGGTTGGTGACTTAGGACTAGGACCAAAAATTTCAGAAGGCAGATTATCTTTAATTAAAAAATGCTTACTGGATTTGTAGTCAGGGCTATAACAAGGCTGAACAAGTCCTTCGCCTGTAAAAATTGACATGCTTTTTTTAAACGTTTTTGAGTCCTCATACAAACGTTCATGAACAGGTTTTTTACTTTTTTTCTGTGTTATGATCTTTTGAGACCCAGGACTTATCTCTATTTTCGGGCTTAGTTCATGGTTTTTCTGCTTTTCTTTTGATAGAATTACTCTTTTTTTATCGATTTTTACACGTTTGATTTTTTGGAAATCACTTTGATGCTCTAAGAATTTACTAAAAGACCTTCGAGGGTTGGAGCTATTAATTTTAGGGGAAAATGTACAATCTTCCATTTCTTTGTTTTCTTGTTCAATTCTTTTAAAACGAGTACGATTATCTGAAAGCTGTTGATAGTAAAGCAATCTTTCAGGAAGTTCAAAAACATTTCTTTTAGGAGTTGCAAGGGCATTAAATCTTTTTGAATCAATATCGGAAGTATCTTTAACCCTCTTAGGTGAAATAAGGCTCATTAGTTTTTCATAATCATAAGTATTTGAATCAATGCATGTGCTATCTAAAATAGGTATTTTAGATTTGTTTACTTTGTTTTTTATTTTGGATTTAGCACGAGCTGTGTTTACACTTGTTGGGTTATACTCTTCAGAAAAATCTACTTCTTCATAATCTTCGCTTGAAGACATATATAACTTATATAATATTTTAATTGCATAAAGTTGTTAAAGTGTAGTTTCGGTTTGCTTTAAATAATTTGAAATTAGTACATAAATATGTTGACGATTTAAATATGATGCTATATAAGATAATAATAAATCAGTCTTTTGTACTAGAAATTAAGAGAAATTATATTTTACTTCCATTAGAAAATTCATTTTATAAAGTTACTTATATGATTTGCTTGACTCATACAAAAAAAATTATTCTTTATATCTAAAGTCTATTTTCTCTTCAAATATTATCATAAAATCTACGTTTAAAAATATTTTTATTCTAATTTAATATAAGAATTTTAAAGCTCATCATGCTATACACTTAGACAAAATTTCTTGTAGTATTTTTTAAAATTTAAAATCATGTTCTTACAAAAATCCTAATCAAAAATGCATATAAACTCAGTCTTTTTAATACAATAAATTCCCATACATATTTTATCTAATTAATTTTACTAACACTTAAGCGCCAACTAAATAAGCCCAGCAGACTGCAAAAATTGTTCATAAAGATACCTCTCCAAAGAACTAAAAGGACCATTATGTCCACAATTAAGAGGTAAAAGTTTCCCAGTGATTCCTTCATTTGGCCTAATACCCGAAACCCAATCTCTAATTTTTTCAAGGAATTCTTTGACAATATTCACATTCTCTATACATTTAATAACATCTTGATTAGAAGACTGATTAAACTCATCAAGCATTATTTTCATATCATCAGCAGCTCGACTAAGTTTCTCAAAAGCAGACTGAAAATTATTATTATGATCGCTACTGTATATTTCTGGAGTACTTCCCCATATACCAAGAACATAAAGCCATACAGTCAATCTATATTCACTTGGATTTACAAACAAATCAATAAACTTTTCACCACCAGCATCGATTTTATCAATAATATCCTCTAAATTTAATAACAAATTTTCAACTAGGTTTGCACATTCTAAATACCCTCTACGGATTTTTTTTTTATCTTTTTTCATAATATAAGCTTTGTAGTTGGCTATTTGTTGGATTTTCTCCATAGCCTTAGTCACATTTGTTATTTGCTTGTCAGAAATAACGAATTCATCAGTCCGAAGCTGTTTATAATATTCTGATGCAACACCAGCTTTTAATGACCCAAGGTTGTTTATCATAATATCGTTACAATCACAGCTCATCAGTTTGGGACATTCAACTTTTATAAAATCTTTTACTGAATTACTATCTTGTGGTCCAACAATTCTAAAAACAAAAGCTGCTAGTTTACCGTATTTGTATTTGGCTGTATTTGAGAGTGAAGCAAAAGTCCGGTCTGCGAAAAGAAAGTCTAGTTTTGATGCTGTGCCAAGGTGGGAAGCTATTGTTCCTCCTAAACTTTCTCCATGAACACCTATAAATTTACACTTTTTTTGGTTCCGTAAATAGTCTATAAGATTTTCTCCATCTATTTTCATGAGTTTAAGATTTGGCTTACCTGCTGACCTACCATACCCACGGTAATTCCACATTACAAGATTTACCCCTGCTGATACATATAATTCAATCCAATCGGTTTGGAAATATGCGAATTCATAATAGGCTGCATTAGGATTGCAGAAGACTATTACTGGAGAAATTTCAGTAGCGCCAAAACCTGAGATCCATACACAATCAAGCTTGATACCATCAGCTCCATTAACCCAAAATTGTTCACACTTAAATCTCCTCAGTAAATCAACTCTCATATAATTATCTGTTCCCAATAAAAACCCTCCTCTTAAAATCCCACGATTAGCTCTTTGCCCTATAATCCTAATCACATTTTCACAAGCCAAAATACATTTATCAATCTCATCAGCCTTGCCTATAAAAACATCATTTTCAGGGTTTTCAATTAACTCCCACACTGAAATTTCGACTCCTTCAAAATTATTCACATCTGCGCACTTCAAATTGATTTTCAATATTTGCAAAGAATACAAAAGTTCTTTTTGCTCATCTGTAATAATATTTTGAGATTCAAGCTCAGTGAAATTGTTTATTAAAGTTGATATTAATTTTTGAAATAATCTGATTGTAGTTTCAGTAAAATTATGCCCATATGATGGATTTTTTAAGCATTGGAGATACGCTATAAGATTTGTGAGTTTCATCATGGATTGGGTTGAAAGTTCTCTTGAGAAATTCGATTCAACCATTCGTAACCAAAATTTATATGAGCCAGGAAACACTAATAGATTTGTTAAGAAACTTGTCAATGTATATAGCATTACTAAAAGGACAATCACACCACCTATTTCTGTTATTAGATAGGAAAGGAAGTATGATATCAATAATAAGATAATAAAAATCACGGTGAGGACTAATATAATAACTTTTCCAGCTATGTTTTTCATATTTGTTAATAACTAGGAGAGATTTTTTTTTCTTAGATATGCTAAAATTTTTGAATTTTTTTTGATAGTCCGATAAGTGGGAGAAAAAATTGAGATTATAATTTTATTGACTAAAACTTTGCCTTTACAAATTTAAATCTTAATTTTATATTCCTATCACAAAAAGTTAGAGTTTGTATGCTTTCAAATAAATCTCATAACAATTTGAAAAGCTATACAATTATCTTTAAAAACAAAAGAATTTGAGTCTGCAACAACCTAATGCCTCATTGCGTCCTTCATATAATATTTGGTGTTCATTAGGTTCTTTAACAGGTACACCACCATAAAGTTGCTCATCACTGAAATTAGGAAAACTTTGTGACCTGTAGCAATGTAATGAGTTGCCAAGTAACCCTCCAGAAGCAGTTCCTCTATGCATTGTAAATCCAAAAGGTCGGCTGCTTTCTTTAGAGATTTCAAATTTTTCACTGAGTTCCTCTTCTTGCTCATTATCTGATTTTTGTTCTTGATTTCTAGCTTGAATCTCAAGTATGTTTTTTATCGAATCTTCAAGTAACAGAATTTCTCTTTGTAAATCATCAACTACAACAGCTTGAATTCGTATTTTTTTATCGATTTCCGGTTCTTTACGTTTTGATGATGCAACTGTTTCTTTTTTCAAACTGTATTCTACAATAAACCCTATCCACTGAGCAAGAAAAGAAGCACATTTACTTGTTTTCGCAACTTTTGCTTGGATAATAGTCTGATTTTTCCACATTGGAAGTATTTCGTTTATAATATTGTCTGGAAGAGTCTGTCCTTGTATTGAACTCATCAAATCTTTCATGTATCCGAAATTTTTACTCAAACTTTTAAATGCTGAGAAAGTTGTGTCAGGCTGGTCAAGTATCAGCATGATTTTCTCACAAATTTCGATAATTGTCTTTGAAGGTGAAGGGATTTTCCTTAGTTCTGAGCACATATCTTTAGTTATTCTCCAGTTGCAATCTTTAATGTTTTCAAGAGCACGTTGATATTCGTGAGTATAAAATTCTATCTGTTGTCTTGCAACTTGTAGTTGGGAACACAGACGATCCAGTCGCTTTTTTTCTAATTTCAGACTTTTTTTCAGTTTTTGGCACTCATTTTCTGACTTAATAAATATTACTTGATTAAGCTGCTTTATTAGCATTCCCAAGTTCTTTTCTTCATGAGATTTCCGTGCCATATTCATTTTTAAACTTATGAAATAACATATAAACATTTGTTTAAAAATTTATCGGGGTAATTTTAAAATCATAATAATTTCATGTTTTTAATAGAAATAAATCTATTATCAACTTAACAATTTATTATATGAAATTCCTACATAAAATTATATAGGGAGAGATAATATTTTTATTATACTGGAGAAGTTATATCTCTTGATACTTCACGGCAAATTGGATTTTCTTCAGAAATATCGAGTATTATCTCAGGTGTTCTAGGAACTTGATCTATACAACAAGAGTGATAAAATCTATTATTTTCTTCTTTAACAAGTTGCTCAGTATCTATTCTATGATCACAGTTTTTACATTGGCGGTCTAAATTTCTATTTAAATCCAAATAATATTTCAAAGGGTACTCATTAGGTGTCTCTATATCATTAAAAGCTTGATTACTTTCACTTCTTTTATTAATCATTCGATTTTTTTTCTTACAGACTATTAAAGTAACTATAATCCAATATCTGAATAATCATTACATTGATACAGAAGCTATAACAGGTATAAAAATATAATAAATAATCTGATTACTTGCATCCAAAGTAATACTGATTTTACAATCTGGATCATTTAAACAAGGTTCATTGCAAGTCCCATCTCCTAACATGAATACATAACAGGTTTCTGATAATTGGCTTTCAGCTTGTAAGCATCTCATGTTATTATATCCACATTCTGAGTTGTTGCAACGACTACAATGAGCATTTTCGTCAAATAAATAAGAAAAATAACATTCACCTTTGCATTTTCTAGGATTAGCTTGTTGTTCCTTTCTGCTTAGAAAAACAGCTTCTTGTAAATACTGAGGCCAAAATATTTCTTGAGAATTTACTTGATATTTAGGAAACAGGTTTTTTTGGCTTTCCCAATAATCTTTATTTATACTATCAGGACTGATTGACTTCCCCAATACATTTTTTATAGCCTTTTTCATGCATTCTTCAGTATAATCTATTTCACAAATATCTAAAATACTTACCACCATTTGAAAATAGTCATTTGTTTTTTCAACCTCATCTCTAAGCGCAGATAAATATAATGCATTAACAATTCTTTCCTCACCAGTCACATTACCTATAGAAGGCAAACAATAAAAAGTTTTTTGGTTGCTTTTTTTCTTGCAGTCTTTTTCTACAGAATTGATAAGTTGATGTGTTTCATTCAAATATTCGAATTTATAAGAAATTGTATAAAGTCCAACTATATTTATATTAAGATACTCTTTTATAAAGTAAAGGTCTGTTGTATAATTATGAGTAAAATAAATGTCTAAGTTAATTGATTTGTCTTTATGAATATTTAAAGGATATTGATACATAACCCAAACAGGACTTTCAGTAACTGATTCAAAAATTTGAGAATATATTCTATCTATTCCTAAAACTGGAATATTTATAGTATCATTTTGACTAGATTCTATTTGAAGATGATCCCAAGTTGAATCGCTAAGGAAAAAAACTACACCAGCTGCTCCAGCTTCTTGAAAAGAATAAGCTAAAATTTTTGGATCACAATATTTCATAAAAGATGTTGCTACAAAAGTTTTATTATCGAAGATCTCATCTGGAATACAAGCTTTGTTTAAGTTTTGGATCATAATATGCCCATACCGTGGCATGTAGGATGGGTTTCCAAAAGTTGCAATTGTTGTATTGAGGTAACCATTGTTCAGTTTATCTGGACTGAGTATACGAAAGCTCCCTGATGATTGAGAAAAAACTTTGATGAAGATAGAAAATAAAGCGGTTAGCCTAAAAATCATTTATATTAGCTGGAATGTTTTATTATTTGTAGGTTAATTATTATATTAGATTATTATTATGATAGTTAATATTTTTTCATTTTGGATTAGGTTTTTTATTGTGAGTATTTTTTGTTATATTGATGAGATAACGATTTAGGCATTTTTGATATGATTTGAAAAACTTAAATTTTTTTATGATTCTTTTAAACAAAATAGGTTTTGATCATAAAAAAATATCAACAATATATTCTGGTTTTACTAATAAATTTCCTGGATATAGCAATCAAACTCTTGGTAAAGTAAAATTCTATTTAAGAACAGTTAATATTAAATATATTATGAATTAATTGTATTTAAAAGTATGCAATAAGAATCCATAATTATAAGTACTCTTATTTCTTAACCATTAAGAATGAATATTTAATATATAACTTATAAGTTTCTTGAATAAATTAATAAGTGCTAATAAAGATTCTGATGAAGGATATGGAATATAAGAACATATAGCAATTAAACAGACTAAAACTACTTATTAAAAATTAGCATCTATCCAACTCTGAACAAGCCATAAAATATATACTAAAATCCACAAGTATATTCTCTAATCAGCATATATCCCAATAAACAAAACATCATCCTAATTATAAGCATAAAATTTTCCTATAACTATAAAGTACAAATCCTGTTTAATATATTTCTCATACTCTCTCTCACATTTAATATTTATACTTAGCACCCATTATAAACTTCACCCAACCTCATATTCCTAAGCATTTTCCTATATCAATCTTTACATTTCACTAAATTTCACTACATATTTACTTATTATGATTATGAACAAGACCTCATTTTACATATTAACAGTCCTCCACATCATCTTATTTATAGGCACAGGAGCAATCATAATTTGGCGCAAAACCAATCCATTTATTCTCAAACGTTCCCCTCTCATCCTTTGTACATCCCTAATCGGAGGTTTAATTCTCAATATAGTCATCTTAAGTTTTCTAACATTTGACACCCAATACGTTATAATACATCATAAAGAAAACTATCATGCTTTATTACGTTTAAGACAATGCGCAACTTTAATTGGTCATGTTTTTATAGTAATTCCATACCTACTACGTGCTTATAGACTGTATTTTATTTTCCACCTTGATAAAAATTGGTATGAAGACAATAGTTTTTTTGCTAAAAACATACACAGAACACAGCAGAAATGGCTTTTAAGGATTTTAGCTATATCCTTTGTCCCATTGATTCTTATATGTTTGCTTATTTTTATATTCCCTGAAGGGAATTATTTCCCAGGCTCAGAAATCGTATCATCGAAAACCCAACAGGATATTTCTGAAAGTCTTTATATAATTGTAGCTTTTGCTGAACAGCTAGGCTTTGTTATTAGTCTTTATAACTTAAGAGAAGTTTCTGATGATTATCAAATGACTAGAGAGCTCATGTGGGTGACAGTAATGTGGATAATAACCCCAGTTTTCCCTTTTTTCGCAAAGACTGATGCTTTATATCGACTACCAATACTCATAAGAAACGATTTGTTTTTGTTAAGATCCTTCTGGATCCCAATAATCATATCTTTCCGTAATCCGATTAAAGTTGAAATTGTCACACAAGAAATGATATCATCTTTAGATCTTATCCTTCAATCAGAAATTCTCCTTCAATACTTTGAAGACTATTTAATAAAAATAGACTATGATACAAGTAGCAACTTAGAAAAAAAAATTACTGGCCTCAGTACATTACATAGCTTTATGCAATGCGAAAAATATCTATCATTTCCATGTCCAATTGATTATGAAACTCTTAAAGATAAAATGAAAGTTTTTGAATTCGCTTCTAAAAACTTAGATGATCATCAAATAATATTTAGCTTCAAAAATATGCTTCTGAATAAACTTAAAAATGAACATTTTGAAAATTTTCTTATATCTCACGATTATAAAGTGCTTAGAAGACTTGTGACAAATCAAGAAATTTATTTTGGAAGGATACTACAAACATCATTAGGGTCTACTTTGCATGGCCGCAGGTTAAGTATTCATATTTTAAATTCGCTTAATAATTAATTATTAAATAAAAAACTGTGAACATGATTTGATTTTCTGTTGCATATTATAATGAATTTGAATATTGGGAATGCTGTAAGGGTTATTGTAAAAGCATTTTTTCTTCCTTGGTCTTAAAAACTCATAAAAAAAATTTCCTTCTAATTTCATTCAATCTTATATATCTTCCCCAACATAAATATTATAAAACCCTAGTAGAACTAATTCCACAAACACCATCACTTAAATTACAAAAAATGGCTGATCAGGTCAAACACTACAATGAGGACTTTATAACACCTTATGGAGTCATTCTCGGGTCTTTCCAAGGAGTAGAAGGCCGGTCTAATGGTAATTTTAATTACTATTCTCATGAGCAGAACTACCATAATGGCTTGTACACTGGTATACCATTTCAATGTGTAGAGTATGTAAGAAGGTGGCTCAATATTAGCAAAGGTCTGACATTTTACAATATTCCTTTTGCTTCACATGCTTGGCAGCTTAAATACATAGAGCGTATTAGTGACTCTAGGGCAACAAGCATTGTCGGAATCCCTAATGGAAGTGATAAAGCTCCAGTACCTGAAAGCTTGCTTATATGGGAAAGTGATGAAAATGATAAACAGATACCTTTTGGACATATTGCCGTAATAACAGAAGTAAATATTCAAGAAAACTGGGTCCGTGTTGCAGAACAGAATATGGATAACAACTATTGGCCTGGAAACTATTCTCGACAGCTAGATTTAGAAGTTTCTGAAGGAAAGTATTTTATAAAAGATAATCACAAGATTATAGGCTGGATGGTCATAAACTTTGATGTGGATTCACAAAACCAATTAGAACTTGGTATTCATGAACCTGTGGTTAGAAAAATCCAACCCCCAAAAATCCTCAATGGCCCTTGGTTAAACTTTGATAGCCCAGCACAAAAGTATTGGGCAAATATATGGGGTGATCAACCAACAAGAGAAGGTGAAGAGTTTATAAGCTACTATACATTCGATAATCACTTTTATGATAGAATCATGTTTGCAGCTATGGAACTTAATCATATGTGTTTAACAGCTACAAATTATGTTATTAATAACGATGAACAATTAGCAAAATTTGGACTTCCTCATTGGACTTGGAAGAAAATCAGAAACTCATGGAAAGGTGAAATGATAAGCGGCTTTAAATCTTTTTCAGGAAGGTTCGATCTTGCATTTAATGGTTCTTCAATCAAAATGTTTGAATATAACTCTGATAGTGCTGGGACATATTTAGAAGCTGGGGTTATACAAGTCCAATGGGCTAAAGCTGTTGGATGTGATTATGGGAAATCAGCATCTGAAGATTTAGAAAATATGCTTATAGAACAAGCTAAAGAGTTATTTAAAGGTTTTGTGCATATATTAATAGACAATGATGATGAAGAAGTTTATAATGCACTTTATATAAAAGAAGTATTTGAAAAAGCAGGTGTTGATTGTAAAGTTGTAATTGGGGTGAATTTTAAGAAAAATCATCAAGGAAAATATACTGATGAAGATGGAGTTGAAATTAAGACTATATGGAAAATGTGGAATTGGGAAACTGTTATAAGTAACTATGAAAGTGAGAGAAAAGGAGATGAGATTAAGCTGAGTGATATACTTTTAGATCAGAATATTGATATTTATGAGCCTATATGGAAATTAGTTACTAGTAATAAAGCACTTTTAGCTGTGATGTGGGAAATGTTCCCTGGTCATCCTTATCTTTTGCCTACTGAATGGACTCTTGATGGGTATTTGAGGAATAAACCTTATGTGAAAAAACCTATTGTTGGAAGATGTGGGCAGAATGTGCAGATTTATACGAGCAGTGGAGAAAAAGTGGAGGAAATGGAAGGGAAATACACGAAAAGAGACTGTATTTATCAGGAAGTGTTTGAAATACAGAAATTTGATGGATTTAATCCTATACTTGGAGCGTGGATTGTTGGGATGAAACCTGCAGGGTTTGGGATAAGAGAAGATACTAAACTTATTACTGATCATGAAAGCCCTTATGGCTGCTGTAGGGTAATTAATATCTAAAGATTTTAGGGAATATTAAAAAAAATAATTAATTCGTTACATCTGGGTTAGTCGCATTTTGATCAGAAGTTTCCGTGACTAGAAACAAATCTTTATCAGCAATCATAGATATTTTCAATCTTAAATTACTAGGTTCAATAAGATTGTAATCTTTATCACTTTGTAAATATGCTACAAATCTCCTTTGACTTATAAGATTGTCTTGATCGAAACTCTTCATTGAATTTTCTATGAATTTATTAGTAGAATTCGATAAAGATGCTAAGTATTTGTTGAGCTTTTCTCTTTGGTCGATAATAAGTTTTGGTAAATGCTCAACAGCTATTTCAGTCATGATTATCAATAGTTTTTTAATTTTCCTTTTGTGTAGTTCTTCAACTTCAATACCTCCAAAAACCCTAAAAAGTATGTCAACTTTAGATTCTGTGTTGCCTTGTGAAAGAAGTATGCTGAGGATTTCTAGTTTTTTTAAGTTGTAAAATCCTTCATCATTTTTGAATCCGCAATAGAAATTGAATACAGATGGGTGGCATGAGATTTCTAAAGATTCACGGATTTCGTTCCATTCTTCTGCTGATATTAAATTATGGGAATTAGCGTATTTCTCGTGAACACCATATACAAACTCACAATTATAAGGATATTTTACTAGTTCTTGTACTTCAAGAAGTTCTTCTTCAAGTGCTGTTTTTTCCCTAGAACAAGAGCAACCCATATTAATTTTGTAATTATATATCTAAGTTTGATTTTTATCAGAAATGAATGATTACTTATTTTCAAGTTTGTTTATCAATTGCTCCGTTTTTGGTAAGAGGTCCCACAATTCAGTCAATAAAATATTTTTTTTATCATTTTCTTCATCGTTTCCTGTTTTGTTCCCTGTCTGCATAAAGAAATTCTGTATTTGTATAATCAAAATCCTTTTTTCTTCTGCTGTCAGGCCACCTTTTTCCATCTTCTTACTAAAATCTTTGAAAATATTCTCACACATTTTCAAGCCACTTTGCAAATCTGTTTTTTCTTTGTTATTAGCAAGTAATCTTGCTTTAGCTTGGGCGATTTGTTTTTCCTTTTGTTTTTCAAGTTTCTCCAAAGTTCTTAAATGTAGGAGATCATCAGTTAATTTACTATAGAGACTAAGTAAATCTGAATGTTCTCGTTCAAATCTTACAAGTGCTTTGTTTATTTCTGTAGGAGTCATTGTGAATTCAGA
The DNA here is from genome assembly GCA_001970955.1 of Stentor coeruleus. Classification (NCBI taxonomy): domain Eukaryota; phylum Ciliophora; class Heterotrichea; order Heterotrichida; family Stentoridae; genus Stentor; species Stentor coeruleus. The sequence continues at coordinate 59,460 of MPUH01000027.1, read as the reverse complement.
ACTTAAAGTTCTTCCAGTTGTACCAGCATTTCTTACAGAAGAAGATTCAAATACATTAGGACTTACTACTTTTGGAGAAATCCTTCTGAGCAATTTGTTTGAGTCAGTGATTTTTAGATTCTTTTTTCTTCCGCTCGCTTTGATTGGGTTGATTTTCCTTGCTGATAAAGGTCTTATGTTTTTTTGTGACTGTGAAGCTTCCTATATATTTTATACCATAATGTTTTTTATATAAAAGATTTATTATATGTTTTGAGATATTAAGGTATAAGGGTATTGAAGTATTATAAGCATATATATTGCTATAGTATTATATAGAAGTGGTATTGATTTTTAGATGATTTTTGTAAAATTATGCTAAAAATTTGTTTTCTATGCTGATTTGGTTTTGGTATTTAGATAAGATTTTAGTAGTGTGTTATTGATTTTGTAAATAAAGATGACTTGATTCATTTGAAAAAGTTGCTTATATTCTATATAAAAAATAGACTTTTAGATGATTATTATTTCATTAACTTACTCATATGCAAATCCACCCAAAAACTATAATATTGTATAATTTCTTATCTGACCAAAATACAGCATAAATAATGCAGGCTTTTAATAGCAGAGTATCCACCATAATCAAACTTTTCTAATTTCTTCTAAAAAAAATCCACTTAACTCCTTGTCTAAATCCCTATATCCCATCAAAACTTTATCCCATCCAAAAATTTTTTTCTCTATCATTATATTTCCTGCATATCCACAATTTCATCCAAAATTCCCTTAATATTATAAACCCTTACCCTTAAAAAAAAATCCTACCAAATTTTTATTATAAGCTCTGGCAATTTTTATTAAATCTCTTCTTTATTCTATAACCCATACCATTTCAACTAAGAAAAAAAATCTAAGTCTTACAAATCTTATTATTTTTTAAAATTTTCAATGTTTTAATATATAATCCAATTTTTTTCTCCTAAACCATATATGATATTTCGTAATAATATATTTTATACCATATCAAAACTATTTTATAATCATCTTTATTCGACAGTTTATACCATTAATTTCGAAAATGGGTTCGTGTTCAGGAAAATGCGCAGGCAATAAAGTATCAGATGTTGAAATCAAGCGAGCCCCATCAAATCTTAAAATCACTGCAGAAACATTTGTCAAAGTTAGCACAAAAAGGTTACTAGATGTTTACAAAATGGGTAAAACTCTTGGTTCTGGTACTTTTGGAGAGGTAAAACTTGTCACTCACAGGCAAAGCGGCCAGGAATTTGCAGTTAAGATTTTCAGAAAAGATTCAGCTCTGGGACAAGTATCAGCTGAAAAACTGATAAGTGAAGTTGAAATCCTCAAAAAAATTGATCACCCTAACATAATTCGTATATTTGAATATTTTGATGATGAAAAAAGACTATACGTGATCATGGAAAAATGTGAAGGAGGGGACATTTTTTCCCAAATACTCAAATTGAATTCCCTTAACGAAATACTCATCGCTAGAATACTAAAACAGCTTTTCTCAGCAGTTCATTATCTTCACACCAAAAAAATCGTTCATCGGGACATCAAGCCAGGAAACATACTTTTTGAAAGAGAAAACGACTTAGAAAACATAAAACTTATCGATTTTGGTGTTGCTGACTATTTTGAAGAAAACAAAATAATGGAAGAACCAGTAGGAACTTTATATTATATAGCCCCTGAAGTTCTTAATAAAAACTATGATGAAAAATGTGACATTTGGAGCTGTGGGGTTATAGCCTATATGCTATTAAATGGTCATCCTCCTTTTGATGGAAAAAATGATCAAGAAGTTATATCAAATATTAAAAAAGCTCATGTAAATTATTCAGATGAAATATGGAGCATTTATAGTCCTTTAGCCAAAGATTTCATTATGAAACTTTTATGCCTTATGCCATGTATGAGAATGACTGCAAAACAAGCACTTTTACATCCTTTTTTAAACCAAGAACCTAGACTTATCAGTTCTAATGACTTATCCATTTCAGCTTTGAAATCTTTAAATTCTTTTGAATGCCATAATAAACTTAAACAAGCAGTACATACTTATATAACCTCACAATGTCTTTCTATACATGATACTAAAGAACTTAAAAGTCTTTTTAAAGATATTGATGCAAATAATGATGGGCTTATTAGTAAAGAAGAATTACTTGAATATTATAATATGTATATGGGACAAGATTATACTGTTGAGGAAATTGAGAGGATTTTCAAAGCTGTGGATTTGAATCATAGTGGATTTGTTGATTATACTGAGTTTATTAATGCAGCTATAAATGAACGAGTTTTGCAAAATAACAACTTTTTAAAACAAGCATTTTGTAGGTTTGATATTGATAGCAATGGGAAAATATCAGCTGAGGAGTTGAAAAAAGTGCTAGAAGATGGTGAAAGGGAAAACAATGATGAGATTTGGAAAGAGATTGTTAGGCAAGCTGATAAAAATAATGATGGGGAAATTGACTTTCAGGAATTTGCTGATATAATTATGAATAAAGAGCTATGAAAATAATTAAATTATATGAAATGGAAGATTTTTTTAACTTTAGAAAGCAGTTGGGATTTGTAAACTTGTGATGATAAAGTGTTGTGAAGGCAGCATTTACAGAGAAGTTTTGAGCAAGATGATGGGGATTTGTATAAGAAGAAATTATTGATTGCTAGGGTATATGATTTATTTGATGTATCTATAAAAATATGATGGAAATTAGGGGATGATAGGATTTGATGAGGATTTGGTATTGAAGGGATAATGCTTGATGGATGATTTTGGAGGTTATTTTCTATAGAGTGAGTGTTGAAGATTATTTGAAGAGAATAACTGATAAAGCCTAATGATTCTAAAAAACCTACATCTTTTTCTATTGATTTTATAAGTTCGTTACTTGAAAGGTGTATAGAAGGATATGGGATGTTTGAAGTTTTGATATGAAAAGTTCCAGTATCATTGGAAATTACAGATAAAGACAAATCATTATCTGGTTCACCTGTGAGCTCATAGATTTCAGTGTTTTCTATATTAAAATAAGCATTTTCTTGTATTAGAAAATATTTTCCTGATGGAGAAATTTTGTATATACCTAAAATATGCTGAAGTTTAGATGTTGGATTCGTTACAACATAGTCTGGATATAAACTCATAAGTTTTTTAAGAACTTTAAATTGTTGTGATGTTATTATTTGCACTTTAAGCATTTGGTCTGCAGTGATTATTGAGACTATTTTTCTTGAGTCTTCAATGTTTTTTATGTTAGTATAGTTTTCTCTATTGATGAAAGTGCTACTTTGTGATTACTTAAATAGAATAATATTGGTCCACCCTAGCGTTTCTCGAACTTTACAGAACTGCTCGCCATTGTACTCTTCAAGATTAAGGTTAGAATTATAAACTGATTAGGAATTACAATTAGAAAACTGCTCAATACTATAGTTTGTCGTAATATTTTCAAACATTGAATCTTCAAATTTATAAGTATACCTTGAAAAGTCAACACTTTTCTGTGTATACTCTTCATTATCCGAATACCTCAAGCTTATCAGCATAAATATCTGCATCATATCCTAAATACCTCCTACAACTTTCTGTCCATTTTCTAAATAACTTTCAACACTCTCATTTTTCTGCTCAGCTTTAAACTCTTCACTAAGATCCAAGCTTTTATTGATCTGTAACAATGAGCTACTAAAATAAACAGTTGTTCCTTCAATTATTTTTTTTTTTAACTTAAGTTTTATCAATATTCCTGAACATGAAAAATAAGATATAGTTAAAAGTAAGCCTGATGAAGCGCTTAAGCATTCAAAATAAGGTTTTACTATAAGAATTGATGATAAAAAGTATATAATTAGATTGATAATTGTAGGTAAACCCCATGTAAATATTAATGATAATAAGACCATAGCAATAGGGATATTTTTTTTCCTATGTGATTTTTTGAGCATAATAATAACTAAATATAAAGCAATGGGCAGATTCATAACTAATGGTATTAAGTATATGATTTCCCCTGGAGATTTTTCTACAATGAAACAAGTTTTTAGTTTTGATTCCCCAAATTTTCCTAGAAGGTATATAGCAATGGTTTCTGATATACTTAAAACCCCACAGCTTATATTGTAGATTAAGGTTCGGGAACGATAATTAAGAACTGGTCTGTTTTTAAGTTTATCATGAATGGCTAAGCTAAGGACTGTTGAGTAGTTCCATACATAGAAATATACGAGGACATTGAGAATGCTGAATTCAAAACACATGTTTGCTGTATGAACTATGTATCTAAATAGTTTTTACTCATAAACATGTTCATTGACGGTAACCCAGTGGAGATCACTTAGAATTAAAAAGGCACATAAGGCAAATAAATAATTCCCAGGGTATTTAAAAAGTTTTTTGTTGAAGAGAAAAACTATTAGAAGTATTGTATTGGACACAAAAGATAGTCCTGCAAATATAAGAATCAAAAGGTTCAGTATCATATTTTATTATTTTATACACTTTATTTATATATTTTTCCTTTAACTTTCAATCTTAAAAACCCTTATTCCTTTCTTAAACATCCTAAATCCCCCTTTTCATCTAAAATTCATCTCTCCTTAATCATTATAAATCCTTAAATTCACATCTAAATCCAAGCCTAACCTAACAATTTCGCAATCCATCTACTTCCAATAAAATCACCCTATCTTAATAAAATCAACTTTCTTTATAAGAAAAAAAAAATTCCAAATAAAATATAATGAGCTCTGCATTCCAAGAGCGATTCAAAAACCGAGTGAACTATATTGGCAAGCAAGGGGTGATCGACATCAGTGATTCCACAGGTATACAAAAGCCTCTAAACAGTCAAGTATTCAATATCCCTAGCCAGTCTCCAGAAAGTATAGTGCCAGTTACAAGCAAAATATCAAAGTTTGCAACATCATCTTATGAAATCCCAACAATCTCTGGCCCTGAAGAAATAAAACAACCTGAAAGCCAAATCCGTAAACAGACACATTCAGCTAAACCTTATAGAAATATTGATATCGAAGAACGTAATGATCTGAGAACACAACAAGGACATAAACTATATGATGACTATAAACCTTATACCTTAAAAGATTATCAAAGTATTAAAACCGATGGATATTATGAACTTGGAGGACTTGGACCTTCAAATATCGGAACTGAAGAATGGAAGCAAAGAAAGGAAATGATTGAAAAAAGACTGTCATATGGGAAACAAGTTAAAATGGCTAATGCGAATTTACCACCTTCGAATATGAGAAAACCTAAAAGAGAGCCTGAAAAAGAGATAAGTAAAGTTGAAAAAGCTAGACAGTTTGCTAGGATGATACCTAAACCTGCTGCTAAAGAGAAAAAAATTATGTTTGAATCAACACCTGCAGTTAGTTCGGTTTTAGAAGAGCTTGAAAAACAGCATTTTGCGTACAAAGCTTCAGTTGAAGCTATTAGAACTGATTATAGATAATTAAATGTAAAAGTTGGGTATTATTTGGTTGTGCTAAAGGTCTTGATTGATATGTTGCATTTTTTTTGGTTGTTGATAGAAGTGGTTTAATATGAATACTTTATTATGAATAATTGAAATTATTAGATTTTGCTAGTAAAATGGTATAAGGTGATGCTGATTATTTGCAGAAATTCAGTTGATAGAATATAGGATTTATGAGAAGATAAGCATAAAGATGTGTTAGGAAATGTAAGCACAAGTTGGGATTTAGTTTTTATATACAATTTTTGAGGTCAATAGTTTTAAATTTTATATAATTCAAAAAAAATATAATAATTTAATTTGTTAAGATTGAATTATATAATCTGTATTGGATATCCCATTTGAGTTAAAGAATACTATAGGGAATAAATGAAGCATTTAAACATATGATAACTTAGTATTAAACATTTTAATTTATCTTATAAGGTTATCTTTTACTATATTTTCATCATATTCTATAATCAATAATACTCTTGTACTGTAAAGTCTTAATAAGAAATTAATTATTATAAACTTACTATAATAATTTTCATATAAAACTTATAATAGTACTTCGATAATCCCATTCGTCCATCTCTTTACCTTCAGAATTTTGATTTTTTTTATCTGTTATCACATCTTTAAGCATAACAAAAGCAGCTCTTACAGAAACATTTTCATTATCAACTAAATTTAATATCTCAACAAGTTTACAGCACTTACTTTTATAAAAATTCATGTTTATTGCTGATTCCTGGAGCATTTCCTCATATACACGATTTTGTTGAAGCGCTTTGTCCCAGTTTTCTTTGCTTTGCTCAAAATTACCTCTTTCTATGTTATTTAAATTTAAGAGATTTGAAGTCATTTCAACTAGTTTATTTTCTGCTTCATTTAACTGCAAGACAAGATCTTTGATTTTGTCTGATAAGCTGCTAATCTCAGATTCTAATTGTTTATTCTCAGAATCAAGTAAATATATTCTTTTTTGATGTTCTTGTATAGTATATGATTGATCAGCAATAACTCTTTCAAATTCTAGTTTAATAACTGCAAGAATAGGCCCATAACTCTTACTTTGGGCAATTATTTCATCTAATACATCCTTAAATGATTCTATTTTTTTGTTTTGGTCAGTTTCCAAATTAATTTTCTTTATCACATCATCAATTTCTAATCGTTTTTTCCCTTTTTTAGCATCTTTCTGATATGCATACTCAGAATTCATCAAAGAAATCGAAGACATGCGGCTTTTATCGAAATAGCTAGAATTTGACGAAAAATCATTTAGGTTTTTTTTATTCCCCTTATTAACTTCTATGAATGTTTTCTTTTTTATCTCTTGGAGATACTGTAAAGATAATGTGTTATTCTTTACATTAGGAGATGTGGAAAGGAAAATTTTTCTTGACCCTTTTCTTTTGATATTCTTATCAATAAGTGTAGAGTCGTAGTTTTGGGGAAGTACTGAGGCATGATTTGAGTGCACCAATCCTTTTTTTACCTGTTTAGACATTTATAAAATGGTTAAAGCTGTAAATAATTTCATCTGCTTGTGATCTTTATATTATTATAACAATATAACTTTATAGTTGATTTGCATTTTCTATATTTATTTAGGCTACCTTTAGAACTAATTGTTCGAAAATATTATGATTTTATTGCATATGAAAACCATAAAAAATGATATGTTCTAGCATGAATGCATCAACTATTATTTTTTGCAGTTTTTCATAGTTAATCTTAAAGTATTCATCTAATTGCAATAGAACTAAAGTTTAATTACTTATTTTTGATAAAATAATAAAGCCATTAACATTTTTTCTTGCTCTTATATATGAATTATATGATCTTTTATCGGGTTTCTAACTTTGATTTTTCATATAATATTGTCATCAATCATACATAATATGCCCTAAGCTATTTCTTATATATTTACATCATAAAATTTCCTTTTAAAAATTATTTATCATAATATAATCATAAGCACACACAAATCTATATTAAATCACACATATTATTCCAAAATATTCTCACCCTCATATAAAATCCGAAAGCTTAGCTTTTATACCCAAAAACTCATCATTATATTTAATTCTGGGCAATATATGCAACTTAATCTAAAATAAATTCATAGTTAATGACCCATCAGACTAAATTCTCCAGTAAATTTTTTCGATCAATTTTGTGTTATCCCATCATGATTTTCAATCTTAATTATATCTACTAATCCTTACCAAATACAAATATTTCTTGTAATCTTATTATATAACTAAAATCCTATCTCTTTTTCAAAAATTTTCTTTTCCTCTACACACTAATTTTTAAGGAAATATTTTAAGCGAATCTTCTAGTTTTACAAATTTATCTGTGTTTTTTTGTTGAGGCCATTAGATATTTGCTTCTTGATATTATAAATGAAATAATTCTTCTTGTTTTAAAAAGATTAAGTTTTATTTAGGGTATATGAGATACGCCATAAAAAAAATTATATCAACCCCAACCCTAAAATCTTATTAAATTTATAGAGTTTATTAGAAGGAAATAAATTAATAGCTTTTTACTGCGGAATGTTATGAATTTTATATTGTGATTTTAATCATTTGAATGAGAAAAATTTAAGGTTATGATGATTATTTTTAGATATTTAACTTGGATTGGTTAAATATAGATTTTCGATAATTTAAGGTTATGATGATTATTTTTAGATATTTAACTTGGATTGGTTAAATATAGATTTTCGATAATTTTTTGTATCAATTTTAAGTTTTTTTTCAAGGAGTTTTTGTATTATTTTAATTATGCTAATATGATATCATTAATAACTAATAATAATTAATATTTTAATATTAATCTAATTAATACATCTAATTTAAACAATTTTAGCATTAAATAATAAGAATATATTATAAAAAATAAAATAAAATAAAGAAGCAATACTTTCAACTATAAATTTAATTTAAAAAGAACTCTCATAAAGTTGCAAATTATAATAGAACAATTTTAATCTAGCTTACGCTTAGCATGCATATATAAATTCAATAAATCAATAAGCTTTAATATTTTAATAATAAACAGCATATATATACAAATTATTGACAAGAAACATAACTTTAACTTCTTTTTCCCTTAATGTATTCAATTGACAATATATCATTAATATTTTTAACAGTATACTTTACTATTAGCTTATAAAAATACTGATTAAACGCAACGCTATTTACTATTATTTTGCTATTCCAAATATGCTTTTTTTTAGTCTAAAAAGCAAATCTTTTGATTTCTGATGAAAAGTTGTATAATTTTCATTGGTGTTCCTATCTGTATTATGCCGAAAACTACTAACATTTACCTTTTTCCTAACACCCCCAGAGCAGCTCTTTCGAGTTTTACTTGAGTTAGTAACTGGCCTTAATAATTTTTTAATCGTTATAGCTCTTTCTCGGGATTCTCTCTTTTTTATATCTTTAAGTTTGCATACATCCTTATTTGATCTTATGTTAACCTCCTTTGACCTTTCACTATTTGAAATCCTGTTGTTTTTTTTTCTACCACCACAGTGATTATAAGAAACTGATTCAGGAAAAGCGAAATCGTTAACTTTTTCTTCAGAAAACCCTGAGACTGTAGATTTTCTATAGTGCTTATATGAGATTTTCTTAGAATCTTTATGAGCTGAGAAGAATATTGGAGTTGATGAATGGCTTTCTGAGTCTTGTGATGTAAAAAAGGTTTGATCTATTGAGGTTGGGTTAGTTACACGAGAGAAACTTATAAATGCTGGTATATTTTTCAAATTTTGATTACTTTCTGAATACTTCCTGTTTAAGAGTCTTGATCTATTTTGTCGATGATTCTTGATTTTTGCTTTAGAAAAGTATGAATCCATTATAAGCTTTACTGATAGGGGATATTAGGGTTTTTATAGTAGAGAATTTATAAGTTGGGGGAATTTCAAGAAGAATTTAAGGGAAGGATTTAGTAAAAATTAAGGCGAAATGTTTCTAATAGTTTGAAAGGATGAGGTTATAATTTTTTACTACTTCAATTATCAAAGATTGCTAATTTTTTTAGAACTTGTGTCAAAGAAGAGTCTCTGGGGAAACGTTAGGATAAATTTTCTAGTAGAGAAAAAATGCTTTAAAATTCATTTTGTGGAAAAGTTTTGCAGGGTATCATTTTTTGAATTTTAAAAGAAAGGACTCAGGAAAGTTATTTACCAGGTTGCCAAATCATTTAATTATTAGAAAACTATTAATTATTTAGCTTGGTTAAATTATTAAAAATATCTATGCTATACTGTTAAGTTAATTCTTATAATTTAGGGTTAAACTTAGGAATAGCATTGCGCATAGATATAAATCATCATCGTTTTCACAATTTTTCATAATTTTTATAATTTATTTAATCATATCTCTTACTAAAAATATCATATAATTCTTAATAGTTGCACTTACCTATTTCCCATATATAATAAACTAAAAAGCCTTATCATTCTTGCATTTATAAATTCATCATCTAAAACTTATATTATTAATGCTTTTAAAACATAAAAATCATACCATCTAATAATCTTCTAAGCTTAATACCTAATAAAACATTTGTCAAAGCTATTAATATATGTATTATATAGCATAGTGATTTTATTATTTTTCAATTTTTTAGTCATAATAATTTCTCAGCATGGGTGTGATACTTTTAACTGTAATTTTGTTTATGGTGATGATAATGATATCCTTGGCTGCGAGGAAGTTGTAGATATCAAGAATAAAAGTATTTAGGATTTATTCAGAGAGATAAGCATAATTTATGATAATGCTGTTTATATATTGTATTATAGGTTGAAATTTATATTATTAATATGAACTCAACTCAAGCTTATCTTTTGCTTCTCTTATCCAGCACCCTATTATCCACAATCATTTTATTTCCCCAAGAGTTAATTTATGATAACTATTTATTGCCTTACCTATTATTTCCGCAACAAGAGCCTTTATCTTTTTATCCATTACACCAAGTTAGCTTTAATTCCTTTCATTTAACTTATACCAATTATTTATCATCATCCATCAATCCTCAAAGTTTTCAACTAAAATCATCAGAATCAATAAGCCCACTTTTAACATCTCTATCATCTAATTCATCAGCTTTGCCTGGAGGATTTAATTTTCCTATTAACGAAGAAGGGCAAAATATTCATTTTCTTGAAGCTTATCCTCAGCAAATCCGCCTTTCTTGGACCGAAAATTCTAATGAAATGAGGGTGACTTGGGTAACCTATATTAATTATATAGCAAAAGTTGTGGTAAAATCAACAATATGCAGTGAAAATTTATATTCGAATAACTGGACAACTTTTTATGCAGAAACTCAAGAATTTGATGAAGGGCGTGATAGAAGAAGAATCCAATATATCCATACTGTAGTAATTCCAGAACTTCAAGAAACTTGTGTTTATGAGTATTTAGTAGGAAATTCATGCTTTTGGAGTTCGTTACACAGATTCAAAGGCCATACTCCCTACACAACTAAGCCTGAGTCAGAATCTTTATGGTTCAGACCTACTAAAATGATTGTAGTTGGCGACTGGGGAGCACATATATGGGGTATATACACTAAAAATATGCTTGAAACCCATATAAAAATTGAAGAAATCGACTGGCTTATACACCTTGGCGATGTTGCTTACAATATGGAATTCGATGATGGACAAGTTGGAGATGATTTCCTTACAATGATCGAGCCTATATCTGCTGAAATCCCATATATGCTAATTCCAGGAAACCATGAATACAGAGGAAATTTCTCCCATTATTCAAATCGATTCAAAATGCCTGTTAATGATGCGAATGATGGGAAATCTTTGTTTTATTCATACAATGTTGGCCCAGTACATTATATTATGATGAATTTAGAATATTATTTCAAACCTTATGATGAAATATGCATTTTAACGCATAAGAATTGGGTTCTTGAAGATTTAGTTAATGTTAGTTCTTATAGAGATCAAGTATCTTGGATTGTTGTTTTCGCTCATCATTCGTTTTATTGTTCTGTTGATAATAAGGAATGCTCGTCTCAGGCTGATGATATAAAGAAAGATTATGAAGAAATGTTTAAGGAGTTTAAAATAGATTTGGTTGTACAGGGACATGTTCATAATTATGAAAGAGATTTGCCAGTGTATAAAGGTCAGGTTATGATGGGAAAGTTTGATACTATGAATAAGCATGTTAATCCTCAAGCTCCGGTTTATATTATCACAGGAAATGCTGGGAATGACCATTTACTTAATGACCCTTTTCAAGAAAATTTACCTGAGTTTTATGCTTTTGGCGAGCAAGGTTATGGGTATGGAAAAATTACTGCTTTTAATAGAACACATATGTTGTATGAACAATATGACTCAGAAACCGCTACAATTTTAGATTATGTTTGGATTATCAAAGATGAAGTAGCTAATTAAAAATTAGGAGCATAGAGTAGTTTAATAAAATATATAATAGATAGCATTCTTTGATTTAACAAGGCTGTGAGTTAATTTTTGTAAAAGATTTCTTAAATTTGAGTGGAAATAAAACATTTTTGTTAAATAAACATTTTTGTTGAATAAACATTTTTAATTTGTCCAGCAAATAAATTTATAGCATTATAGTTTATTTTTATTACTCATTCCTTGAGATTTATTCCTTTCAGGATTTTCTTAAGCTAATAGTAGGATGCGACAAAAATAAAGATACATTTTCAAATTTGTATCTAAAACTCCAAATATCTAATAAAGTGCTTGTCTTGCATAAGATTCTTTTTAAATATTAGACTTTGGGTAAATGCATATAGAGTTTATAATCTTTTTTTATGTAATAGCTTAACTAAAAAAATCCAGTGTTCACTGTAAGTGTTTACTTCAATTTTCTCGATAATTCTTAGAGATTTTCGATATTTCTCATTGTTTTTCAGCGATTTTTCAGGTTTTATTGTTTTCACAACATGCCCTAACACTGAACCACAAATGATATAAGAAATGCAAAGCTAGTGGTTTTTATATAAAAATAAAAAATTTTATAGAAGGAAAATCAATGATTTATACTCTGTCTTTGCAATACTCTTCTCTAGTGTAAGTAGCTGCAAAGTTATTATTGTTTTCACATGCTTTGTTCTTTCATCTTGTCTTTAAACTATTAATGGCACATACAAAAGCTTGAGTATCGACATTCCCATCAAAATTAATGCAAACTCTTAAACTTGGCAGTACTATGTGAAAATACTCCTGATAGAATAGCCTGGCTAGATTTTATGAATGATTATCTGAAGCTTTCTTATTGATAGTAATTTCAAGCCAATTTCAAATTTTTCGTAGTACGAAATTTTCATTCAGAAATTTCGAAATACCCAAAGAAGTCTTATGAAATGAATATTTTGATAAAAATAAAGATAAAGATAAATCAAGGAGAACAAAAGCATAGAAGTTTTATACTTTCCATTGTATTTAACTTTTAACTAATTCTTGGCTACAAATATGGGTGGGTTCAACAAAGACTAACTATATAAATAGGTTACGCCTATAATCCAAAACAAAAAACAGTCTAGCTATTATAATAAACATTTTCTTGTAATCAGATTAATAACCCCTTAACCAGTATATCTCTCAAATAATAATATGGAATCGCTATTCCATACATTTGATTGTAGAAATAATCCATCCAGCGGGTTCTGGCAAGAGGTCTCTAGTTCTAAAACTGAAAACCTTGTCAAAAGCACAATTTTTGGGGGTGATTTGTATATATCCTATGGTACAAAGGGCATGAAAAAGAAAAAATGTGTACTTACCAGCACAAGTCTTTATTACTTGTCGAAATGGGGCATTCCAAAATCAAAATCAGATATTAGATGGAAAATTATCCAACCTTTTGTTGAAGGATCAGATAAAAAACCTCTCTACGGTTTTCGAATTTATGGGAATAAAGCTGAGGATTTTTATGTAAATAGTTCAAAGGATTTAGAGAAATGGCTTGAAAAACTTAGTAAAGTGGGGATTTTTAATACATTTGATGAAGACTTTATGGTTATAAAAGAGATTAGTAAGGGAACAGGCTGCATTGTAAATCTTTGTCGCAGCCTGGAGGATATGAAGGAATATGCAGTAAAAACTGTAGATAAATGTATATTATTTACCAAGCCTTATATGCTTCAGAATATTGTGGCGGAAATATCAGCATTAAGGACTACAGACCATCCACATGTAATTAAACTGTTCAGCGTTTATGAAGATGAAGGAAAAGTCTGCCTAGTCCTTGAATACCTGCCCAACGGTGATCTTTTAAAAAAGCTAAAACAAGTAAAAAAATTAAGCCAAGACGACACACTAAAATTTATTGGCAGGTTGTTGCATACACTAAGCTATCTACATGCCTTAAAAATTGTACATAGAGACTTAAAACTTGAAAATATCTGTTTTTTCAGTGATTGTATATACGATTTCAAAATAATAGACTTTGGCCTTTCTTGTTTATATGAACATGGTTTAAGCCAAAAATGTGGAACAATTGGCTATGTGGCTCCAGAAGTTCTTAAAGGCGAAATTTATGATCATAAAGTTGATATTTTTGCCATTGGGGTGATTATGTTCTATCTTCTTTCAAGTCGACCATTATTTAGAGGAAAAAACCCACAAGATATAGCTGAAAAAAACAAAAATTGTCAAGTGCATATTAGCCACTTTAATTTTAAAGGAGTCAGTAAAAAGTGTGTTGATTTAATCAGTTGGATGATATCAGCAAATCCAGCTTCAAGACCTAATGCTTATGAAGCATTAAAAAATGAACTTCTTGTTAGTGAAAAACCTTATTGTATCGATTTGTATAATTTAGATGATACAGTAGATGTACATAGTTTTGAAAAAAGAAATACGTGTGAGTCTGTAAATTTTCCTCAATTTACGAGGACAAAAGTTATGAATAATAACTTCCTTTGTTAATTATATATAATTGTAAATAGTAGTCGATTATTACCATCGCTTTTGCAATAAATTTTATAATGAATTATGTAATAAGGACTATAAAAGTAATCATCCTAGATATGCTAAATATTTTTTTCATATTTTTCTTAATCAATAAAACATCTGCCAGTATACTCTAAAGAAATCTATTTTAAAAATAATATCCCATTATATAACATTGAATTTTAATATTCACACTTAGCCATGCAGACTTCCTTTTTTATTATTTTTATATTACCAAAATTAAAAACATTTATCCTAATATTAAACTAAACTATCTATAGTAGCCTAACATCTAAAGAATCATATATTAAATCACAAATTAAAATCATTTCATTAAAATCATTTCATTAAAAAACTGTGCAAACAGTGCAATGTCTATTCTCCAAATCATCTCTAATCCTCTCTTTTTTATTCAACTGGTCCTTCAACTCTTCAATAACCTCATGCTGCTGAGTGATTTTATCTTTTAACTCTTTAAACTCATGATCATCCTGGTTTTCAAAAGTTGATATCGACGATATTTCCGCTATTTTTTTCTGTAAATTTTTTATTTTCTGCTCTTTCATTTCTAATTCTGCTGTAAGTTGCGACAATTCCTCTAAAAGCTGTTGATTTTCCTCAAAAGCTTCTTTATAAATAACTACTAAATCCTCATAATTCTCATTTTCCTTAGCACTCCCAGTATTAAATGTCAATTCGCATTTTTTCATGAGTTTTATTTTTTTCTCTCTAAGTTCTCTCATTTGCATCCACAACTCATTAGGCCCTTTAAATTGTTTTTTAATCTCTTCACTTTGTAATTCCAAGTCTTTTATCACTTTATCTTTTTTTTCCCTTTCTCTTTGGGTCTCGTGAAATTTTTTAACAATTCCATTCATTTTCCCAACAATGTTATCTTTTTTCGCTCTAAGTTTGGAAATTTTTATCCTTAAATCCCTATCTTTTCTTTCTGACTCCTTTTCTAACTCATTAAGAATCCCTTCTAAGATTTTTTTCTTTGTGCTGATTTTTGCTCTATTTCTTATCTCTTGGCCTAATAAGAAATTCAGTTCTTCTTTTTGTTTTTTGTAATTTCCAATCTCTTCATCAACTTCTTTTTTGAAGTGTTCAGCCATAACTTTTTGAAAACACTCATTACAAATCCTATCGATTTTCATTGTTTCTGGGTTTGGTACTCGTTGTGGTGAACAATTTGAGCAAACACCTCTTCTGCAGAATTTGCACCAATATTTTTTATTATAAATCTTGATTGAAAGGCCGAATTTTCCCTGACACCTAACACACTTTTTGTCTGTCCGGTAAAGATTTTTACTGTCGATTCTTTCTGAACTCCCTGTGCACATTTCAGAAGACCCTATATAAGAACATGAACTAGACTCTTTAAGACTTAAAGCCATTTATTAAATCTTTCTTTGAAAAGAATTTGTTGCTGGGTAAACCTGCAGGCCTTACAAAAGGGTTAGTACTTATATTAGATCAGATTGAGATAATCTGTCTATCAAAGGATTTTGAATACAAAGTCACAAGTATTTGCTTGCTTTTAACTTTTTTCTTGTGAGATCCAATATTGATTATAGGCTGCATATATCTAAATCTATGCCCCACTACAAATTCTGTATCAGTTAAGTTCACTTCCCGCCGTTCTGGCCTTTCATGACTATTTTGCTAGAGTTTCTTCAGCGATTTTAGTTAATGTTAGATTTTATTATTGCTTCAAAGGCTCTTGATCATTATCCTTTCGTTGTTCTTCGAGTTTTTCTAAGTGCTCTTGATAGACTTCAGTATAAATTTAACAATTCACATTTGCCTACTTTGGAAGCTGGTCAATCTGGTTTGTGAATTTGCCGTATTCGTAGTTAAAAGACCTGAGAATTTAATAAACAAAATTGCATGAGAAGAAAATAAGCTATATTAGGTACTGTAATATTAGTTAAGTGCCATATTTTATGTTTATATAATTTAGTAATGGTGATGATATAAGGGGCTCCCTCTTCAGATTCATGAAGATTCCCGATACTGACTTTAGATTGAATTTTATAGTGAATTTTTTTTGTATGTATTGATAAGATTTGACTGAGTGATTTGGTTGTTGTGCTGGGTGGTTGAATTGCGAAATGAGAGAAAAGGGAGTTTTTCTTATGTGTGATGAGGATTCTAGCTAATAGATTAAGTTATAGGATTGCGATAAAAGCATTAATATGAGTATTATTGAGATCAGATGATGCTTTAGAGCATTTTTAGCTTTGTTGATGAGACTTCTGGATGATTATGGGAATTGAAATAGGAGAGTTGATTTTATTTTATAATTTGATTGAAGATTGTTATGAGATAGATTATTATAGTACTTGATGATTTTAAGATGTGCAAATATCTGTTGGGATTGATGATGCTTTTTTAGGTGATTTAAAATAAAATTCGAAAATTGGGACTAAAGCCATAGAACATGATAAGTAATAGAAATGTTTATTTGTATTATTTTGAAGTACTCTATGTGTTTAAACAAACTTTGAAATTTGTTAGAATATGTGAATAAGTTTGATATCTATGATAATGCTCATATATAACTTTTATTAAAGTTAATTTTTTAGTCGATAAGATGTAAAATAGTATACAATAAAATTATAACTTTTTTAACTGAGCATGATTAATATAAATTCCAGATACTTTAGATAAAATTTCATTTAAGTAGAATCTGGATTGAATTTATTAATTAAAATTAGTGATTATACACGAAAATAAACGATTAAAGATTATAGATTATTATTACTGCATTATGCTAAAAATATCCTCCACTCTTCCTCATCCTATTTAGCATAAACTAAACCTTATAATTTTACCAAAAATCATAATTAACAATCAATTTTTATATTAATAAAACTGTGTATTATCCAAGCAATATAAGTCTGCACTAAAGACGAAATCTAAGATTATATTTTTTAGCTCAGCTCCATAGGAAAAATGCAAGACTTTATTTAAGGTTTTATACAAAACTGCATCTGAGACTTCATTTTTTTGTCTAAGTTGTTTGAGATCTTGTTGATTTTTTCCTTGTGAATGCCATTATTTTCTTGCTTTCACAGGCAATTATACTGATTATATTACTGGGTGACCATGATAAAAATATTTTCCATTAAGATTACTATGAATATATTCCTGCCATTTAAAAACTACATTTTTCTAGTAGCTTCATATAATAACCTTAATATTCTTATATCAGCATCAGAATTCGAATTTTTATCTAAAAATAATAGCTTTACGATACTTTATCATAACAAAAGTACTTTTTTGTTATATCCTAACTCTTTTCTGGATGCTTCTGATTATTATTTTAATCAATTTACACGATTATATTATAAAGAGTGAACATCTTTTTATCAGATCATGCATAAAAAATTCTTAAATTTTCTTCTATAAAGCGGAAATATTATTCCAGGTAAATACTTGGGAAAACTCTTTTTCGTAATAAAAAAAGTATCTCTATTACTGTTAAACTGTATTTCTTCTTGCTATACCAATAATTTGTATATTATTATACAGGGCAGACCTCGATTGTAAATTAATCATAAAGCATGGCCCCTTATTCCTATTCCAGTAAACCCTCATATATTTAGCATCTTATTTCTAAATTATCTATCGTATTTTCATAAAACTGCATAAACGTAAGCTTTATAAACCCAAATCCCGTTATAATCGTTTCCAAAAACCCTATCGGTAAATGAACTTCTAACTATCCTATAACATCAAAAATATCAATCTAATCAACTATTCCAAATAAAATTATTATCAAGCTCTGCGACATAAAATTCCATATCCTATCTTTCCTATACAAAAAAATTTTTACATCATTTTCTTATTCCTTTACCGATGATAGTTCATATTTGCTTTTAAATATTATATAAATGACGTCAGACTTTTTTTAAATCTAGACCTCTAATATTTTTTTCTTGAATAATTTCAATTGCAAGCCTGGATTCTTATTAACTAAAGAATATAAGTATTTTCTTATTTGATTTAAGTTAAAAGTAATGGTTTAAGAGAAATAAAAATTATTTGATGGAAGTTGACTCATTTCAAAACGAAAGAAAGATTGGGTTCAAAGCTGTACACCCAAAGGTCATAAATATTCTGATGAAAATGAAAGTACCTAGTCCTACAAGACTTGTTAGTGATATATTACAGCCTATTACTGGAAGCTTGGCTGAACTGCAAAGAGATGCACCTAAAGGGATTTTAGGATTTTCCCCAATGAAGACTGAGAAGAAAGCTGTGACACTTAATTTGAGCTTGAACAGAATGAAAAATAGAAGGGGTGATATGAATAAATAATTTGATGTATATTAAATTCTAGATGATTCTATAGAAATGCGGCTTTTTAGGAAGAGATAAGAATTATTAGAGATTAAGAGAGCATGTGCTTATATCATTTAGATGTGTTTATTATTTAAACGGAATCTACTTATTTAATATTAATTATAGGATTTGAGAGATAGCTTTATTTATATATCAAAAAAAAATTAGCATTTTTTACTAAATTAAAATCTTTTACTTATTCTTAGCCATACTATCTTTCATCTATAATGCTTATAGCATTCATATCTATGAACTATATGCAATGCTTACCTATTACGATAAATGTTTATTAACTTTGCAAATGGATCTTTTTTGATTTTAGAGCCTATACAAATTCAATCTCACAATTAAAAAAAGATACTTCAAGTCTAAATATATAAATAAATATTTTATGTAGAACTAATAATTAGCATATCCCAACTTTCTTAAATGCATATTATAAGCATAATCTGTCTGAAAACTCTTAATTAACCTTTGAGATTTTACTTCAAGAAAAGCATTAGTTAGAATTATAGTATAAAGATTATAGCCCAAGTGCTAAAACCCAAATCACAATCTAAAAAAGCTTCAGAACTTCAAAAATGCTAATTATATTACAAAAAACACTAAAAAGAGGATACAACCCGTTTTTAGGTCGAAAAATATCTCAAAAATTAAAGCCCTTATCACAAAGAAAGGATTTCATGGTCAAAACCCTCTACTAAACAACCTTTTTATCACATTTGCAATCCACTAATCCTAAATTCTGAATACCATAATCAGCTCTTTGAGTCCATTCCTTTAATCTATGAAGACTATGCTTTTGATATCCACATGTCCGCTTTCATATTCCAGACTTCATTGAACGCTCAATATCCTGTATTAGCTACACTTAAGATCGATTAAGTGAGAAAAAACTTTTTTATGACTCTCAAAATCTTATCAATCAAAAAAAATTCCAGTTTCTTATAAAATCTAATTTAAACCTATTTTCATCATGAAAAACATTTACAAATAAAAAACCGTAAAAAAACATATATTTAAGCAATTCTTACATTAAAAAGTCACCTCATAATAACCAATTATCATAAACTGAATCTTTCTTCCTATAAAACTCTGATCCTCATCAAAATCATCTCACTTCTCGTAACAACCAAATCTATAAACTCAAAAGGCTTTTAAGTTTAAGATAAAAATTTACAATTTAAATAAACTTTGTTTATAGGATAATATAATCAAATGTCGCTATTTCATGGCATGAGTCTTGACGGAGGAGTACAACGATGCTTTCCGTTTTGGTTAAAATTTGTTGACTGTTATAAAGGAGAAGACGACCCAGGGGCTATGTGCAGAGAAGACTTTCAAGACTTCCACGAATGCTCAACCCGAAACAAAGAAATGCGTCTTAACTATAGAATCAACGAAGAGCTTCATAAATGGAAAATCTTAGCTATTCCTCGTTATAATGAACTCACAGATTCATTTGAGCCTGTTTCTCTTCCAGCAGACCCAGACGCATATTTTCATTAATCTTATTAGTCTAAGGATATAATAATCATATCTGCAAAACTACTTCAATAAAAACTATGAGGAATATAAAAGTAAAGATGAGGAAGATTTGCNGATTTTAGTCTAAGGATATAATAATCATATCTGCAAAACTACTTCAATAAAAACTATGAGGAATATAAAAGTAAAGATGAGGAAGATTTGCAAGAAGTCACTACGTCGACGAGGATGAACATGTGAAGTTTTGTTATGAGAGGAGCCATCAATGAAAATCCAACCTGGACCTTTAACTTTCATGAGACACCAATCGTTTATGAAAAAAGCTTTGTAACTACGGTGAATGCTTGACTCATTGATTTTAATGGACTTGCTATATGCGAGGATATCATTTTTATTGACGTTGATTTCTTCTTCAGCCCCAAGTCTTTTCTCGATTATACTCCCGTAGCCCTGGAGGAAGATGATTCCATTGCCCCGTGCTTCTCTCCATTGGATTTTTTTCATAAGAATACTGGCTTCTGGGATTATTGAAAGTTTAATCCCTGATGTATAAGCAAGGATAAGGTTTTTATCTAGAATAAAAGGTTCTTCTAATATATGAGGGTTCATACCTACTATTCGGCCTGAAGATTTGCTAAGGCCTAGGTATTCAACTCCACCTTTACGGTTTTTGACTCGATATTGAGGACCGATGGGGTTGCTGAATATTTTTTTCCAGCATGAAATTGGAAATTCTCTAAATGATAAATTTGCTGATAAATAAATTATAAAGTTGACATCAGTGTATATGGTTTGGTTTGGAAGAAGAATTACTTGAACAGTATTAGCGTTGTGATCAAGAATTTCAAAGTTTAATTGATCTTGTTTGAGAAGAGCTTCCATATAATAAGACTATAAGAAGCATTATTATTATGATTATATATTAGTAATACCTTAGGTTTGAAGATAAGGTTAGGATTTTGAGAATATGCAAGTTTTAAGATAGGATTTGATTTATGAGTATAGAAATGTGGAGGATTTTTATGCAAAGTTTGTATATGTTTATAAGCTAACAAGATATATTATATAGTGCTTGGTAAAAAAATACTAGGGTTTATAGCAATTATATGAACACTTAAAATTTATAGTTTATTATAGATACACCCTAACACCTTCCATCAACTAAAACTATACAACTTATTTTATATAACTTCTATATACAAAATTTTACACACTTTAAAAACGATTATTAAAGCTTCATCCATAAACTTTTATTTCAATCTTCAAACTACACTAATACAAATACACTTAAAATCCTTCATCAACATCTCTCACACATGATTACTTCTTATATAAAATCACTATACTTAGGTTTTTGAGCTTTCAAAGGTCTATCATCTTCCAAGACTGAATTCCAAATCGAAGGGGGTAAAAAACAACTAAGGCAATGCGCGACCTGAGACACTCTATTGACTCTATTGGGAATACTTCTACTAACTAATATTTTGCAAAGAGTGTCTGAGAAATGATTGCAGTTTTTCAGTAATAAATGATAATCTTTGCCTAGAAAATCTTCTGAGAGACTGGAAATTATATCAAAAATTTCATCTGGTGTTTTTGTTGTCTCACCCATATAAATCCTTTCACAAAGAGATAAACTATGATGGATACCTGGAACAGTACGGAAGACCCCTGTTTCATCAGTGAAATTATAGCCGTATGCGTATTCGGTATCTATTTAGTGATTACTATTGACTTCTATACCTGTATGATAAGCTCCAAGGCCTAGAATGTGAATATACCTGTTGTATTTGGTGATATCATAAACATTTAGGTATACTTTCATTATAATCATATTCAATATGGATAAGTAAAAATTTAGATTTTTTAGTAGAGATTTGTATAGAGGGTGGAAAATCACAATTTTATACCAGAAAAAATATAGAATTATTAGTTGCAGGTTTTATGGTAAAACTGCATAAACTTTCTTGTGTTTATAGTGGAAAATTGTAGTTTTTCCTTCTAATCTATAAATAAGGTTTTGTTGTTAAGAGTTATGCTTTGAATAACAAATTTGATAATTAAAAATTTTGCTATAGAAGTAAGATTTTATTGCTAAAATTTTAGTATTTCATACCATTTATTCTATGTAGTTCGCTTTAAATTATATAAAAATTGCTTATATTTTTTCCCCTTTAAATAAGGCTATACTTATTCTTCCATAATAACAGTATATAAATCATAGCATAATAATTCTATTCTCCAAAAGTAAAATTCGCAATATAGAATAAACTACATATAAAAAAGCACGAACATAAAAAATGACTCATAAATCCAAGAGCAATCATCATATACACCAATTATCAAAATACTATATAAACTTTAAAAAGACTAATCTATATCCATATAACTCTCTGTATAGTTTTCCATATCTCTCAAACTTGCTCTTAGTTTTGTATGTAGTAACGGGCTTTTGGGCGTAGTAAGTTTCTCTTCAGACCTTTTAATAAAAAACGGTTTATGTTCTTGCAAGGGTTTAGCCTTAAACTCCAAGCTTTTCCTATACTGTCTAACATCCTCAGCTTCAATTTTCGCGAGTTCAATCTGTTGTTCCTTAATAAAATTCTCTTTATCCTTAACCAAATTCTCAAACTTCTCTCTTTCTACAGCACGTTTCTGCGTATTCAGCTTAAAATCCACCGGTTGTGTAGGGACGAAATCCATATTCGGGACAAAAACCTTATCAAAACTCGGCATTGGCCTAGCAACAAACTTAAATTGTTCATTATTAACCCCTTCAATACTCCTACTTCTTGATTCTGAAGTCTCATAGAAACTTGGTAAAGGTAAAGCTTCGAATTTAAAAGGAGTACTTATTGGAGGAGAGTTTTCTCTTATACGATTAGCTGTTTCTAAAGATGGAGCCTGGGGGGATGTTGGAATGAAATTAGTTTTTTGAATTTCAAACTTATAAGAAAAGTCAGGACATGGTCTTGCTGAAAAACGCATTTGGTTATCTTCAGTTGATACTGAAGTATTTCTTGAACGAGTTTTTGTTAGTAAGTTGAATTCTTGAGGAATAGTCCTACAAGAGGATCGCAAAAGTTCAGGGACTGGGGTGAACTTAGGCATGGGCTTAGCTTTGAACTTAGGCCTATTTTGTATTTTTTGTAATTCCAATTCTTCTGTTGGCAATGTGCATATTTTCCTAACTCTTTGCTCTGTCATTAAGTTAAAAGGTTGAGGTATTGTGAATATTGGTTTAGGCTGAGTATTGAAGAATGGTAAAGCTGAAGAATTTTCTGAGGATTCGAAGGAAAAGTTCATTGAGCTGTATTGCGAACAGTCAGGAGCGGTGTTGAATTTGAACTTTTTTGTCATATTGAACGTACTTTCACTAGTCGCTGTGAACTTGCGTTTTAGGTTTTGGTTTGCTGACATTTAAATAATAACGGAATTTTGTTTTTTTTATAGTCTTTGAGGTTTGGTGGAAGTTTTAGGGGAATTTGAGTTGTTTTAATGAGGATTTAGAGGTAAATAATAGAGATTAAGGTGAAGAGAGCATATTAAGGAGATGGAAAACACAAATTATAAAAATGAAAGATAACTCTGGTGAATCTATTTTGGTGTTTGGCAAGATGCAAAAAATCCTATTTTTGCTGTGCGGAGGAGGTTGGGGAATTTCAATGGGTATACAGGTAAGCTTAGGAATACTTCTAAATGAAATCTATAATGAATGGGGCATAACATACATAGAGCAAAGTTTAATCCCAATCTGCACAATGATCGGAGTATTTATAGGCTCTTACTTTTGGGGGATATTAGCAGACAAATACGGAAGAGCAATTGCTTTTAACAAGGTTCTTTTGTTTATAGTTCTAGGAATTGGCATCGGAGTTTTTTCTCCTGATGTGTGGATGCTTGCAGGGTCATACCTAATCACAGGTTTCGGGATCGGAGGAAGTTTTACTGTGGATGGGAACGTATTTTTAGAATACTGTCCATTAGAAAAACAATATTTACTTACAGGTATTAGTGTACTATCTGCTGTAGGTGCTTCCATCCCCGCAGCCTTAGCCTTAGCTTTTAACTCAGTTTCCGATTTTTATCGCTGGCGCTTTATCCAAGGCGCTCTAGGGATAATAGCCTTACTCCTAAGCCTGCCACGTTTTTGCATTAAAGAAACCCCCACATTTCTAATATCCCGTCACAAACTTACCCAAGCTTTAGAACTCATATCAGAAATAAACCCTCCTTCAACTCCAAAAGACAACCTACGTGAACGAATACTATCAGCCTCTCCAAGGCATAACACAAAAGAAAAGACTTCAAAACAGCAACTTATGGCTTTAACTCGTAAACCAGTCGTAAAATATACAGTCCTTTATATATTTATATGGTTTGGCACAGCATTTACATTTAACGGCCTAGCTAATTTCCTTCCAGTCATACTAACTCGTGCAGGTTTTGGTCAGACAAATATAGATTTATATACAATGATGCTATATCAACAATTAGGTAACATATAAACAGCAGGGATTCCTGGGGTCATATTAGCAACTTTTATGGTTAAAGGCTGGTTTGGTAGGAAAAAAACTTTGGCTTTATCGTTGTATATGGGTTTTGGGCTTATATTTTGTTTTTTGACAAGTAATTATTGGGCTGTATTTTTTATTTAGCTTTTGATTTTATCGTTGCTCTACTTTTTTTTTGAGAATATGTTTTATGCAGTTATGTTTTGTATTAGTCCTGAGACTTTTCCCCCTGAGGTTAGGAATACTGCTATTGGTATTTTTGGAAGCGCGAATACTGTGGCTTCTATTATTGCCCCGCTTATTGCTGGGATTATTCTTGATAATACAAGTGATAATCTTATTTTTACAATTGCTTTTTCTACTTCGATTTTACTTGCGGCTGTTTGCTCGACTTGGAGTGTGGAAACTAGGAACTTTGATCCGGAATCTTTTGGGAAACTAGATTTTTCTTAATTATAAATCTTATTTATAATTACTACAAGTTAGCCTCATGCAAATAACTCTTAAACGAATATTTTCATATTAGTATCAAAATTAAACCGTACTTTTCCTTGTCAAAAATATTATTTCTCTAATATTTAAGCATATACCATATAGAATTTCAATAAAAATCATCAAAATTTTTTTCTCTTATCCTAGCCTTAGTTTTTAATAATAAAATGGCTCAAAGAGAACCCTGTCCTGATAGGTTTTTCGACGATCTGGGCGGGGCTTTTGCAATGGGTTGTGCAGGTGGAAGCATTTATTATTTCTTCAAAGGTTTTATAAGTGCTCCATCCAGAGAAAGATTTAAAGGTGCATTAAATGCTGTGAAGCATAGAGGTCCAGTGCTAGGAGGGGGTTTTGCTATGTGGGGAGGGTTGTTTTCGGTATTTGATTGCTCGCTTTTGTGGTATAGACAAAAAGAAGGACCGATAAATGCAATTGCTGCCGGGTTTGGAACGGGAGGAGTTTTGGCCATGAGAGCTGGGATGCATATTTGCTGGAGGAATGCAATTGCTGGTGGGATTATTTTGGCTGTTATTGAAGGAGTTGGTGTAGCTTATAACAACTTTATGGTTAAACAGCAAATGCTTATGATGCATGAAGTATCGAAAATCAATGAAGAAAGGATGAAGAGGATGAGCACTGGACTTCCGGATTATACTCAGGATGAATTGCAGGAAAAATTAATGATGAAAGCACAAGAACAACAAAATTCTGGGTTTTTCAGCGGCCTTTTTAATAGGGGATAGATAATGTTTTTTTTTATTCTAAAAGTCAAAAATCTATTTGATATAACTCAAAAGTTTATATTAAATTTAAGAGCCTTTAAAAATAATTTTATTGGATGGTTTTAGATATCATGAACCATTTGTTTTAATAATAATCTTTTTTGTATATTTTTAAGATGTCTTATCATATAGATTCTTATTATAAAATTTATGATAAAGTCTCAAGTAGAAATACTAAACAAAAGGTTTTAAACTCAAAGATCATAATTATATAGTATTCAAGACTTTAAATATTATATTTTATCATTTCATTTTTTTATGATTCACAAACTCTTTTCAATTCTCACTTTTTACTAAATACTCTAACTTTATTATTACTCACTTATTTTTCCTACAAGACAAAAACCTATTTGCCCTTGCAAATAAGTTTCATCTTCTATAGTTTCTCCCAAGTAAAACCGTTGCAGATTACAAATTTGTATTTTTTCGCAAGACTAATAAACGTTGAGAAAAATAATTCGTTAATAATATGAATCGGAAAATGGAGCCTGAAGAAATAACTGCAATGCTATCTCGCAAATCAGGCCAAAGCAAAAGCCTGCAGCGTCTGACTAACAAAGTCTCAAATGGCAAATCAGCAGACAATTCTAAAAAATTAAACTCTAAAAACAGCCCATGCTTCCAATCACAAAAATGCTTAAAAAGTTTAAAATTTGACACTCCTCAAAAGAATCCTTCTCCAAAACCCCGCCGTGATCTTCCAAAACCTGAACCTTCTCCAAATGTTTTCCTCAGTAAAGCTAACACCCCTTTTCCATCTAACATATCCCTTCTCCCCAAGCACCAGATTTGCGATATAATAAAATCAAGCCAAAAAAACCCTAAAAAAATTAACCCAAAGCTTTTAACCCCAATCCTTATAAACCGTAAAGGCCAAGAAATAGTAAAAAGCCTCCCATCTTCTAGAGCACAAACTCCAAGTGAGCCAAGTGAGCAGGATCACCCAGATAAAGCAAATTTTCATATAGAACTTATAGCTCAAGATATATTTAGGACACTTGATATTGAAGAAAACTCTGAGAAAGTTAGAGATAGCTATGAGAGTTTGGAAAATGATAAAGATAAGATGTTTTTTTATAATAAGCATACACAACCTTCGTTTGGAGGAGAGGAAGAACCTGTTTTAAGCGAAAGGATGAGTTATGACTGTGAAAGTAATCAAAGTTTGAAGTTTGACTTTGAAAAGGGCAAAGAGCAGAGTAGTGAGTATACGGATAGTGGAAGAAGCCCAAGAATTCACCAAGATATAAGGCTTGATAGTCAAACACAGACTGATGAGTACATAATTGATACAATGCTTAAGTGTTTAGATGATAACGAAGTCAAGCTAGGAATTAAGTTCATATCCCAGTTGGCTAGTTTTTTCAAGGTTTTAAAGTGATATTGGGATATATTATATATAATTATTACCATAAAACTATATAAAAGCATGATAAGGAAATTTTACATATAAAATATGCAAATGTATTGAACTTTGCTTTTTAATTCACAGTCTAAAGATTTTTAGTAGATATGGAGTTCATATCTTGGAAAATTATTTTCAAATCACAAAACAGCTCGAAGCGACAATTTATATTGAGAGTAGCATAAGAATCTCTTTATCACACAATAACACTAATAATTATTGTGTTAGACTTAAGTGCTTACTTATATATTTGCCTTAATACTTTTCAAACTGTTCAAGTTTAGTTATAAATACTACAACACCAGCATTTTATATGGAAAAGTTATAGAGAATATAATATGACTACCGATTTAAATCTAGAAATTGTGAATAATGAGACAAGAAGGGAGAATCACATCTTTTTGCTTTTGCATCTTACTTACAACAATCTTTTGAGTCCTCGTTATATTCTAGAATACTGGGGACAATTTTAGTCCTTTCTACAACATTACTATAAAATTGCATTGTCTATATTCATACTTTCTTTAAAACTCATATCTAGTTACTTAATTTCTCCTTCAAAGTCTTATAAACCTTCCTCATACCATAAGCATCACTATCCAATGCTAAAATTCTAGCTTTAGGGAACCTCTCTTTAATAACTTCATTACATCTTCCATGTCCATCAACAAGCCCTAATTCTATAGCTTTTTCAGCATGGAAAACATCACCATTAAAAACCACATCATTTACCTTATCTTCAGAAACCGTGATTTTCCCTTTCCTATTAGTCATAACAACTCTTCTAAATTCATCATTGACCTCTTTTAATGCTGTCGATACTTTTTTAGCTTTTGCTGTTGTATAATCATCTAATGGGTCATATATTGAAAAGAAGTCCATATCAGAAGTTGAGTAATGCCTTCTTTCTATACCATATTTCGATGCTAGATCTTTGATATTAGGGAGTGATGATACTGCACCTATACTCCCAAATAAACTTAAAGGGGATGAGGCAAAAAGCTCGTCACCTGCACACATTATATAATAGCCTCCAGAAGCAGCGAGATCTTCAGCAAAGGTTAGTACAGGGATCTTATGTAATAATGAGTAAGCTTTGATATTCCTATAGATAAGATCTGCGTGGACAGCAGTGCCACCTGGGGAGTTGACGACAACAGCTAAAGCTTTAGGTTTAAAAAGATAAGCACTGTTGAAGTCTCTGAGGAATTTTGTATAGGTATTCCCTGTAATAACCCCATTGATCTGCAGTTTAAACACTAGGCTAGGAAGTTCAAAAAATTTCATTTTATTATGATTAAAGCTGAGATTAACTAGAGAATATTAGAAGGTCTTTATTAAACTTAGTGCTTTTCCATTGCTTGTACTTTTCTAGCATAGCTTGATAATTTTCTGAATCTGGTTGAGATAGGATTCTAAAAAACTCATAGAATTCTGATGAGGATATTGCTGGTGGACATGGAAGATTACCCCCTAAGCATATGGGTAGTTGCTCATACTCATCGGTAAGGACAATTTTTTTTATTTTTACTAGTATATACCAAGGATCTTCGCTTTCTGAGATATAATAAAATTCAGAGTAATCTAAACTTAGTAATTCAATGATTTTTGATTGAGTTGCTGTTATAAGATCATTTGCTTTTTCTGAGTCAGACTTGCTTGGGTTGTTTAAAAAGGTTTTTTGGTTTTGGGTGTTGTAATATATAAACATGAAATCTTTGGGGGATATGTTGAAGGATGAGGATATTGTGCTGGAGAGCTGGGAAAAAGTGCTGAATAAAGGAATTTTGACTTGGCGACGGATTTTCACTGGAAAAAAAAGAAGGGAGAAATTTAGTTCTATAGCAAGTGAGGTTAGATCTTGACTATCAGTATCATTTATTATTTTGGACTTTGAAAACCGCTTGCAGTTGCTCAATATGTTCCTAGCATGGTTATCTCTGATCTCCTCTTGTGTCATTTTTGGCAGTAAATATTCTCCAGGAAGAAAACTATTCATAGATGTCCCAGGAGGTTTCCAAGGAAGTTTACGTTTGACTTTAGTAGTTGGATGAGGTGGAGCAACAGGGGCAGGTTCGATGAAACTTGGTATTTCAATGATTTCTATAACTTTATGCTTTGGGACTTCAACCATGAACTTTTCTCCCCCTTCAACTTTTTTATATGTCTTCAAGGTTTTTATATCAGGTAATATGTAGTTTTTTAGGTCTTCAACTGGCATAGGGATAAAAACTGAGTTTGGGTTTGTGATATCGATTAGTTCAATTACTTCATTTGGTTCATCATATATATAGATAGCTTCAGAGATTTTAGAGGACTTGTATTCATTTTTCATATTGGTGGATATCGTTTTGTTTATAAAAGCAAAGTTAGGCCCCCATATTTCAAGATTAAGAGTGATTCTCTATAGACAATTCACTCAATCACTATCTTCAAATATCCTTCACATGCAAAACTCTATCAATCCTTATAATCACAAAAGCAAAATTTTCTTCATTTTTTCAATCAAAATATTTACTTACAATCTCAGCTCATTTTCCGAGTATTTAATCCAAATGGCTGTTAATCACTGTTTTTAATAAATATGGAGTGGGATAAGATCACTAGCCACTTAGAAAATGTTCTCAGTACTCGGCTTTCACCAGTTGAGTCTCGTCTTCAAGCTCAAGCTTCAGAAATAAAAAAGCTCATAGAACTTGCAAATTGCCTTTCTGAACATGTAAAAACCAACGACAAAGCTGAAGCACCAAGACCACAAACAGGAAAAGTGGGCTCAAAAGGGTCCAACACTGACAGGTCAAGCCATGCAGAAGAAGGGAAAAAGAAAGAACCAGCCAAAAAGCCTGAAGAATCAAAAATCAAAAAGGAAGAAGACCCTAAGAAGAAAGAAGAAGAAGCCAAAAAGAAAGAAGAAGATGCTAAGAAAAAGGAAGAAGCCAAGAAAAAGAAAGATGAGGAAATGAAAAAGAAAAAAGACGAAGAAAATAAAAAAAAAGATGAAGCTTTAGCTAAAAAAAAAGAAGAAGAGCAAAAGAAAAAAGAAGAAGAACATAAGAAAAAAGAAGAAGAACATAAGAAAAAAGAAGAAGAACAGAAAAAAAAAGAAGAAGCCAAGAAAAAAAAAGATGAAGAAGACGCTAAGAAAAAAGAGGAACTAGCTAAAAAGAAAGAAGAGGAAATAAAGAAAAAAGAAGAAGCCAAGAAGAAAAAAGAAGAAGAAGATTCTAAGAAAAAAGAAGAAGATGCGAAGAAAAAGGAAGAAGCTAAAAAGAAAAAAGAAGAGGAAGATGCTAAGAAAAAGGAAGAATTAGCTAAAAAGAAAGAAGAAGAGGCTAAGAAAAAAGAAGAGGAAGCTAAGAAGAAAGAAGAAGAGGCTAAGAAAAAAGAAGAGGCTAAAAAGAAAAAAGAAGAAGAGAAAAAATCTAAAACTGGGGATGAGAAAAAAGAAGATGATGTGAAAAAGCCTAAGACTGAAGAAGCTAAAAAGAAGTCTGCAGAAGATAAGAAAAAGAAAGAAGAGGATAAGAAAAAAGAAGAAGAAAACAAGAAAAAAGAGGAGAAAAAAGTTAAACCAGGAAAGAAAGAAGAGGATAAAAAAGCTTCAAAGGATTTGAAGAAAAAACCTGATGAAACTAAAGATAACCATGAAGGAAAGGCTGGTGAAGATAAATTAATAGAAGTGAAAAATGTGGAAGAGAAGCATGCAGAGTGTAAGGTGGAAGAAGAAAAAGCAGGAGAAGGGAAGGGTGAAGTTCAACCAATAAACGAGGCTAAGACTAATAAAGAAGAAAAGGATGCTGAAAAGATTCTGGAAACAGAAGAGAAAAGTGAAAAAGTAGAAGAGCCGGTTGTAGAGAAGCAGTTGGTAGAGGAAAAGCTAATTGTTGATGAGAAACCAGTTGTTGAGGAAAATCCGGATGTTGAGGAAAAACTCATTGTAGAAGAAAAGCCGGTTGTAGAAGAAAAGCCGGTTGTAGAAGAAAAACCAGTTATTGAAGAAAAACCGGTTGTTGATGAAAAACCAATTGCAGAAGGGCCTTCTAAAGTTCAAGTTGAAGAAGAAACCTCTGAAGTGCCAAAGGAAGAAATCAAAGCTCCTAGTGAGCCCAGTCAAACTCCTCTAAAAATCAACTTAGCAGAAGTAGAAGAAAGCCTAAAAACCCTAACATCAACTTACTCACCAGAAGAACTAGCCAAAGAAAAACCATTTGAGATTTCAGTTGGAGCAAAAAGTGCATTAAGCTTACTAAACACTATGGATGACGATAAATTCTATATCGGGGGAGCACCAAGTTCTGAAGTCATATGGACATTCAGACTATTTATCCAATTTTCAGGACGTGAATTGAATCCAGACGACAAAATTGCTTGGGAAGAAATATCTGAATTTATTAAAGATATTAGAAACAAGGATAAACATCAAAAACTCACCGATAAAGTGCTAATAGATTTCATTGGAACATTTGACTTCTCAAATGAGAATATTGATAAAATTGAATTACTTGTGGGTGGACAGTCGCTTGACCCACAGCAATTCACAGAAATCTGTGCAGTCTCTGGACTTTTGATGTTCACTATTAGAGAAGCTGCAGTTTATGCTGCGGTAATTAAAGGAAAAGTCCCAGTGTTTCGTCATTATATTAGACTTACGCACAAAATAGCATTAGTTAAAGGTAGCTAAATAGATTTCATAAGAATAGTGTGAAATATTATAGAAGTTATACCTGAGACATATATGAAATGTAATGGTTTTATATAAAATGTTGTGAGATAATTTGGTTTGTGTATAATCCTATATAAAACAATAAAATGCTATTTGATTTATAGTATAGGTCTATCTAATAAATTAAATTATTATAAAGTCATATGAAAAAATCATAATTCTCTCAATAAATACAATATAAAATCTTAATACCCTAATTACTTAAATCATTTTGAACAACCCAATCGCAAATATCGGCAGTACCAAATTATCAACTCTTGTTGTGTAGGCTTCATAAGCAGCAATACTCACCAACTGTGCATGCAAAAGAGGTGTTATAGCAAACCATGGCAAGTTCTGGAAAATGCTTTTAGACCATGTTAAAAACGCAAGCATCGACAAATAGCAAGCTAAAGTTCCTTCAAAGGTTTTGTTCCTATAAGGAAGCTTAATACGTCCTAAATAATATCCAACCAAACATGCAAAAGTATCCCCAATACATAAACTAAGAACTCCAGCTAAAGATATTAAAGGAGATGGATTTCCATATAAAGGGCTTAAAAGTACCGGCAAGCCAACTCCAGTAAGTAAATATATGTGCGTGACGATAATTTCTTGACTATCTCTTGCATCAATAAACCTCAAGAAAAAATCATTTATGTCAGAAGAAAAGTGTCTGAGTTTTTCAAGTAAAACAAAAACGTTTAGAGCTGATAAAAAAGCTGCAGACATAAGCGGGATGTTCCCGAGGCCTGGGACAAATATGAAAAGCACTAAAAAGTGGAACATTTTTCTTTGGACCATGTATGGAAATTCTAGAACATTGGCGCAGTATACAAAAAACACTCCAAAAGCACTGACAATTGCCCAGTATTTTACTAAGTCTTTGTATTGTAATACCCAATATATGAAATTTTGATTGGAATATAGTAAAGCTATTTGAATGAGTATTGTTATAGGTAAAGCTGATTGTTGAGATAAGTCGAGATCTCTAAACAAAGTGTGGACCCGAAAAAAAGCATATAAAGAGTAAATAGGGAAAATCAAATTCGGGTCAAAAAGGCTTAAGTTTTGAAAAATCAATCCTGATAATGAACCTATTATATAGCTTTCAAGCTCGCCTAGGCTTCGACATTTACTAGACACTACAAATATTAGTAAAATCCCAGTCCAGTATCTTGAAAAACTTAATAGCATTAACAAGTCTAAAGCAAAACTTGCCGCCACTGAAAGAGCATTACGATTGTCTTCAGAGAGTAGAAAGTAATCAAAGCAAAAGGTCAGGAATATAGGTCCAAGTTTTTTACTGAGAGATTCTACTGCTATGACTAAGAAAGCACATTCAATAAAGTCCATATTAAATAATATAACATTAACTTTTCGCTTTGCCCTCGTTTAGAGCCCAGGCAAAAAAAGGTAAAAATCTGAGAAATCTTGGAAAGTCCACTTTTTCTGACTCGACAAGGGCCCTGGATCTTATATATTTGTCTTTAATCTTCGTATCAGTTAATATGCAATTTAAGTCCAAATGCTTGCTATCTCCATAGAACTCAAAAAGTTCTTTGAGTTCTTGCAAATTATCCTTAATTTTAATAACATACTCCGAATTCACCAAATCCAAACTCTTATTATAACTAAATTCAAAAACGCTGCATAACGCTAAAAAATGCCTCTGGTAAACTCTTTTCCCATTAGAAACCACCATAAACACTAACAAAATCTCCTTAGCCTTATCTCTAATGCTTTCATAATTCCTCTCTGAATCTCCAAACTGTTTTAAAATAAAAAAATCAATAAGATCATCAATATCAAAAAAACCTTTTTGCAATCTATCAATCTCATTATATAAAGCTGAATATTTTTCCTTTACAAATTTCGAAAACCCAATTAAATGCTCAAACATTGTATTATCAAATGATTTGCTTGTGTCAGTTTTAATAATGCTATTAAGTATAAAACTTGGTATGCTAGGTAGCTTATTAGTAAACCTTGAAGGTTTTTGAGGTAAAGGGGAATATCGAGATTTTATAGGGGAAAAACAATAAGGTACAGTTCCCGAAGGGCTTTTTCCAGTAAAAAATATCGATGTGTGGTGTAACGTTTTGTTTCTAAACTCATCTCTTATAGGCTTTTTGATAGGTTTTTGATATACGGATAAGTTTCTGGCAATGTCTTCCCTAGGCCGTTTTCTTATTGGAGATTTTATAGGTTTTGCTTCAAAGCTTGGAATCTTTAGAGTTATACTTAGGGTTTTCTTACCTTTCATTATTTTTCGCTTTAAGGAAGGAAGGATGAAGTATTTGTTTTCATTCATTTTTTATATAATGACGGATTTTTACCTTTTTTCACAGATTTTTTACTTTTGTATTGGGTGTTAGGGTGCTACCCTGAATTTTTATATTAAAGTATTATAAAACTATGTCTGAAGAATCGGGAAGTGAGGTCAATCTTAAAGACTTCGGAGATTATTATGTGGAATTCAACTTGACTATTGAAAAAATTGCTGATCAGATTGAGGAAGTAAAGGAAATATATAATGAGATTCCGAGTCCTACCGCAATTGAGAGAAAGAGATCTTATAATTACCAGAAGCTCATAAGAGAATATGAGATAGCAGCACTTGATGGGATAAACAGAAGGCAATAAGTTTTATTATGTGGATTGTACTAAATTAAGGAGAGGATTTAAAGTTCTAGATTTGGGTTTAGTAATATGGAAAAATAGTGATATTATGGTAGAAAGCGAATTTTATTTTTGTGGAAGGATAAATTGATAGTAAATAGCTTTGGGGTTTTGAGAGTATTTTTTATAACCTTAACATATATTGTGATATTTTTATATTTATTATAGGCTCTATTAGTTTATTTAAGATATCAATTAGGATTAGTAAGAAAATAATTTAAGCTAGGATTGAAATGGATAGAATACAAACTATGTTAAATTTAAATATATTCTACACTACTTAGATTTTTAAATTAATATCCCCAACCTAATATTCTTCCTTATATATATCCAGTAATCTGTTAATATTATAGTTTTTCTTTTTAGCATTATCATTTTCTATATCGGATTCTTGTTTATTTTGTTGTTTAATCTTAGATTTAGATTTTTTCTTCATAGTAATCATATTACTTCTTTTATACCATTGCCTAATAGGTTGCCTTTGAGAATATGTCATTTCTGATTCAATATCATAAGATTGATTTCTTATATCTTGTTTAACATTCTGAAACAAAGTTTCTGCTTTTATAATCTGATCTTGAATAGCAACTGACTTTGACCTTAGAAAACTTTCTTTTATGTTTTCATTTGAAGTTTTTTCAATGTTTAAAGCAGGCAAGATAAGAGTTTTTCGTTTTCGAATAAGATTTTCTAGTATTTCTTCAGTCAAATGATTAGGGGATTCATTTAAAAGTTTAGGACTAGTTCTTTTTCTTAAAATCGATAAATGGACAGGATCAGGTAAATCGTTTGTAAACCTTGGCTTATAATATTTAACAAGTTTGCAATCTTTAATCTGTGGTGCTGGGATATTTTTATACATAATTCTCTTACGGGATTTAGCTTTTTGGGACTTAAAACTACTATAAATACACGAACTCTCACCTGCTTTTGGACTAGTAACAAAAACATTAATCATCTCTCTATCAGGCATCAAATCATAAGGACTTATTCGTCTGCATTGCCACCTTTGTCCCATTTATAAATAAATTATTGACCTAATTGCTGATTTTTCCATTTATGGGCTATCTCCAATATCTTCAAGCTCTTTCCTTCCTTTTCTTCATCAGGGAATATATAATCCAAATACTCTTCAAACCCAGTTTCCTCATCAATATTCTCCAACTTCCGCTTTTTTTTCACTTTTTTCGGCAGTTTGTCCTTAATATTTTTAACTCCCTCATCATCACCAATCTCAGTCTCTATATCAAGCCAAGCATCAAGCAACAAAGCCCGATCTTCTTTATTTTGACTGTTTTTAAAGAAAATTTCAGCTTTTCTCATGATTTCCCTTGCTTTGTCTATGCAGTTTATAGAAACTTCAAATTTCGCATATGAAATCCAAACTTTTAAATGCTTTGTTTTTTCTAAAAGCCTTGTATAGAGTTCTCGGACTTTTGATGGATTTTCTAATTCTAGCATTGTGTCTATGTAAGTTTTCCAAATGAGTTCAGGTTTATCTATTGATGGGTTTTTTATGGCAAGTTCAAATATAGATTCACAACGCTTATGCTCTTGGAGGGATTTTTCAAGTTCGGCGAAGCCTAGCCAGGCTATGCAGCTTTGTGGGTTTGTGCTGATCCATTTATCATAAAGTTTACGACAGCGGTCAATATTACCGAGTTGCATTTCTAAGTCGATGTATGATTGGAAAAGCTTTTCAGAAGCGGATTTTGCTATGCCGATGCCAAGGATTTTACGTGCTTTATCGAGGTTGAGTGTTCTGATTTCGAAAAGAGCGTAGTTGATCCAGATTTTGGAAAATGAAAATTTGTTGTGAGGGATAATTTCAAGAGCTTTTTCATATACTTTCCTAGTATTGTCTTCATTACCTAAGTTCTCTTCAAAAATTGCATAGTTCAACCAGAAATACATATATCGCCTCCAGTACTTTTTCTCAGAACTCATCGGAATATTTGCAATCGCTCGTTCATACACATCTCTGATTCTTTCAGAAATCCCTTCAGCCTCTTCTAAATTAATATAGTCAAACCATGTATCATATTTCATAGGGTCCTCAGCTAAAATCATTTCATAAAGAGCTCTTCTTTTGTTAACCACAACAATCTCAATATTCCCTTTTGACCCGAACTGTTTCTCAAAACTCACATAATACTGATAAAGCCTTGGTGCTTGGGTCTTAGAAAATTTCTCAAGTGCTTGTTTAAAAATCACCCTTGCCCTTTCATACTCATGGCATTTAATCTCAAACTCACAAAATGCTATAAAAAAGTCTTCATCACACGAGTACATACCTAATTCCTCTACTGCTTTTTCGAAAACTTTTCTTGCAGCTTGCCTATTTTTCCTTTTTTCCTCATATTTTGCCACTTTAACAAAAGTCCCAACTTCAGGATGCACTTGTATCGTCCTATACATAATCTCCCTTGCTGCATCATTATTCCCAAGTCTTTCTTCAA
This sequence comes from Stentor coeruleus, assembly GCA_001970955.1. Taxonomy (NCBI): domain Eukaryota; phylum Ciliophora; class Heterotrichea; order Heterotrichida; family Stentoridae; genus Stentor; species Stentor coeruleus. The sequence continues at coordinate 22,090 of MPUH01000027.1, read as the reverse complement.
ATTTCGCATATAAAACCCAAGCATTAGTCCCAGGGATAATTTTTAGCCATCTTTCAAATATTTCCCTTGCTCCATTATAATTACTAAGCATCTCTTCCATATAGGCATATTTATACCATAATTGATCAACTCTAGGTAATAAAGTTATTGCCCTTTCCCATATATTCCTAGCACTGTTAATGAATTTGTTACGCATTTCCATTTCAGCGTATTTGAGCCAAAGAGTTGTATTTTTGTAGTCAACAACAATTGCTCGTTCGTATATACTTCGAGCTCTTTGCAGGTTTTTGAGTTCTTCTTCAAAAGTTGCGTATTTAATCCAGGAGTTGATATGGTAACGTTGTTTACGGATAACGTTTTCGTATTCAGCTCTTTTTCTGTGCATGTAATCTTCAAGCTCTTCTTTGTCGTTGATTTGCACACGTGGTGGGCGGACATCATCGATTTGGTTAGCCAGAGCTTCCCTGATGAGTTGTTCCGCAGAGATTTGCAAGTCGGCTGGTCTTTTGTTGCTGACTCGAGGTAGTCTTACAGCACCTTGGCTTAGGGGTAAAGAGTAGTCAGGTCTACCTACAGAATTCATTTATATAAAAAGTGAAATTAAATTATTTTTAGAGGATTGAATAAAAGGCTTAGAGGGATTAAGCCTTAAAGTACCTCTTCTTTGTATGATTATATACAGACTGAAATAGATAATCTTTAACACTGTGGAGGAAGATAATGTGATCAGATTTGGCGATCCACTTTACCAAGCTTATCTTTGGCAGTGATTTGATATTTGATTGTGAGTATTGTGTTCATTTCTGCACCAAGCTTAATTATGATGTTGAATGTGATAGGCGCTATTATATCAAATTTTCTGCTGCTATGGAATATTGGATAGTCTTAGAAATATCACGATGAGAAGACAGACAAAATTATCGATAGTCTTCCAAAACAAATCCAAGTCATCAAAGTAAAGTTCAAAATTATCAACAAAATACACAAGGGCTGGACAATAGTCAAGCGATAATTCCTAACTAATACTAATCAACAAAAATACAAAAAGTAGCGGCGAGACAACAGTACACCAGAAGTTGAAATCAAAAGTAAAATCAGCGAAGAAATTAATAATCTTATAGGAAGTGGATGAAAAAAGATAAATAATCTGTGATATTAAGTAACTAAAAAGAAAAGTCTTCAAACATAATTTTAAGTCTCCTAAATTCATCTTGTACACTACCAGACTTAAGTCCCTGAGTCAACTGGGAAAAGCCCCCAAGGTGTTTTCCTCCTAAAAATATGCAAGGGACAGTATCTTGGCCAGTAATTTCATACAAAGCTATAGCAAGTTCTTCTCCATTAGGATCTTTATCTAAATAAATCACATGAGGCTCAACTTTCATTATCTCAAATAACTGCTGAGCTTTCACACACCAGAAGCAATAAGTTGTCCCATACATCAGCACAGGGTAAGATTTGATCTGCTTTTCTACAGTCGGCCTAAACGGAGAAGGAGCTTTGGCACCCATTTATATACTATAACTTCATATAAAAAAACACATTTATTAGAAGAACTTAGTATTTTTATTATTATTTATCATTCATATGCATTTCTATTCAATTCAAAAATCTATTTCTTAAGTTTCTTTTCAAAAATTTCTATTTCAAATACACAAGAAAGCTAGTTTTCAATCTTAAGTAAAGATTTTTATTATTCTAAGGTATATTTGATTCTAATATAAAATTCAATTCTGAATGCTGAGGTTTTTATATTCTTCACTTTTAATAAGTGTTTAGAAATTTATTTTTTTGGTGAAAGGGTGCACCATGCTTTAAGGTTCTAAGAATCTAGAATTTTTTTGCAATGACGTGATTTCTATGTCGAATGCTGAAAACTTTTGTTTTCAACTTTTCAAAAAGGGATTTGCAGTGATTTGTTGCAATTGTAAGAAGTTTTAACAACTACGATGTATCTTGACGTATTGAAAGCTTATGTCATTGATGTCTTTGCTAATTGATGTAGGCATATGAAAGTAGTTGTGATTATTGGCAGGTTTGGAGTTACAAAGTTGGATGCAGTGATTTGATTTGAACTTAAATGGGATTGAGTAATTTTTATGTTTGGCTTATAGATTTTAGTTAGGACGATGCAATTTTTGTATATTTGTATATGTAAGTCATGCTTCTATTATAACTTTCATCTTATCCAGCAAAGACTGAGAGAATATAATATTTTTACCTCCAAGTTATTAACTTAGCATCAAAGTCATTTTTCCAAAACAGTTCCAAAATCTATAATAAATCCCATAATTTTACGGCTCCACTAATTGCATTTAATACCCTAAACACAAAGTCTCTCCAGCCAAAAGCTATAATAATTTTCAACATCTCAAATGCTATAAAACTATAAAATATTTCCTCGCATAAGCTTTTCTTAATCTGAAACCTTCAAATCTCTTATTCGAAGAAATTCAAACACCCTTAACTACTAAATGACCTATTTCATATCATATAAAACCTCGAAAGCATTTATCCTACGTCATATTTCCTAAAAAAATCTTCCCAACCTGATAATCATCCAGTCAAAAAACCTCCAACAGAAATTCAAGAAACCCACTTCCTAATTTTTTCCTATGAAAAAAACCACATTTTTACTTTAAAACTATACTATAAACTTCTTCATATCCTCATCTCATAACTTTACAACCTTATAAGCCTAAAATATTATTTCAGCAAAAATTTCTTCTCTAATCTTAACCCCTTAAACTTATCCACTAATATTAAGTCCTGACCTTCAACAAGACTTTTATTCCATAACAACGCCCATATCATCTGCCCACCATCAAACCTCCATATAAATGCTTGGTCAATACTATAGCCAGAACCCTCAAAAATCAGGGTATAAAAGCTACATCTTAGGTGCTTTGGCTGTATGTCTAGTAATCGGACTAGCCTATACAACCCTAGCTTCAGCTAATTCAAAAGACTTGAAGCTCGTCTCCATCCTTGAAGCTGAAGAAAATGAATTCAAAATGTTCATAGATGCCTATGCCAAAAACTACGAAAACGAAGAAGAATACGTTTCCAGGTTTTCAAAGTTCCGTGATAATCTTGCTTATATCCGTGTCTATAACTCCATGGGCCATTCAATGCTTCTTGGAGTAAACCGATTTGCTGATATGTCCAGAGCAGAATTCAAAGAAAAATACCTCAATGGATATTTTTCTCAAGAACAATGGAATGGTGTTCCTGTACCTCATGCTGGTGACATCCCAGCTTCAGTTGATTGGAGAACCAAAGGTGCAGTGACTGCTGTTAAAAATCAAGGGGATTGCGGAAGCTGTTGGGCGTTCTCAACAACCGGCTCAGTTGAAGGTGCTTGGTTTCTTGCAGGACATACTTTAGTATCTTTATCAGAACAGCAGCTTATAGACTGTTCTATTGCTTATCTTAACAAAGGATGCAATGGTGGAACAATGAATAATGCTTTTAAGTATATCATTCACAATAAAGGAATAGCATCAGAGAAAGCATATCCTTATAAGGCTAAAGACGGCATTTGTGATAAAATTATAGCTTCAAAGGCTTCAGCTTCGATCACTGCTTATACTAAAGTTCAAGAAAGAGACCCTACTGCACTTAAAAATGCAACTGCTCAACAGCCAATATCGATTGGTGTTGATGCTGTTGTCTGGCAGATGTATGCTGGAGGGACAATTGGTACAAACAGCGGCTGTGGAACAGATTTAGATCATGGAGTTTTGATTGTTGGATATACTACTACTGCTTCACCACCTTATTGGATCATTAAGAACTCTTGGGGAGAGGATTGGGGCTTAGCTGGGTACTGCCATGTAGAGATTACTTCAGGAGATGGAGTTTGTGGGGTTAATATGCAGCCTTCATATCCTGTAGTTTAGTTAGTAGTTAAGTTTAGAATTTTTGCAGATATTAGGCTTTAGAGATACATTAAGGATTATATGATTGATTTTGGTTTTCAGAGCTTTGTAGTAAAGAAAAGGCATTATTGTGCTAGTGATTTTTATTGAATTAGGCTTTTGAGAAGTGAGTGCTAGTTTTGCTGCTTGAGCAGAGATTCAGAATTGCATTTTCATGATTTGAAATATCTATGATGGCTTATGATATAATTTTTTGATACTTTCTTGATGTTAAGGCTATTTTTATTACGATAAAGCTTGAAAAAGATATTTATAGAGAAATAAATATTTCTTAGAGAAATTTAGAATAAATTATGGTTAAAACTAATTTACTTAAGCAATCTATTATCAGTATGTTTAATTAATTTAATTTATTAAAATAAACTTAGTAAAATAACTCATAAGATTCAATTTATCCTTAAATCTCTAAAGCTCTAAATAAGCTCAAATTTATCATAAAAACATCAATAATTATGATCCCAAATCTTTTTTATCAATAACTATAAATAAATGTTACGTAGACTCTTCGGAAAGAAAAACCCCAAAGTTTTTTTCAAAGTATCAGCTGACGGAGTAAACCTCGGAGAAATTGTTTTCGAACTTCGAGCCGATCTTGCCCCAAAAACCGTAGAAAACTTCAGACAACTTTGCATAGGAAGTAAATCCACAGCTCCAACAGGCCAAGCTCTTTGGTTTAAAGGTTCAATATTTCACAAAATCATTCCAAGATTCATGTGCCAAGGTGGAGATTTCACACATTCTGATGGTACAGGAGGGTGGAGCATATATGGTGCTGAATTTCCAGATGAGAGTTTTAGGCTTAGGCATACTACGTCAGGACTATTAAGCATGGCTAATTCAGGACCTGATACAAATAATTCACAATTCCTTATTACAACTGCAAGCTGTCGTTGGCTTGATGGTAAAAATACTGTGTTTGGGTGTGTTGTTGAAGGAATGGATGTAGTTAAAAAAATTGAAAGTTATGGGACGATTACTGGAGAACCTAAGGCCAGAGTTGTCATTGAAGATTGTGGTGAGAAAGTTAAACCTAAAAATAAATAAATTATAGTCGAATTTGGAATTGGGAAAAGTTGGATTATTAATTATCGATAAGTAAGAGGATGATCTATGATTATCTAAGATAAAGTTTTTATGATGAGAAAATGTAGGAAAGGTTAATATGATGGTTTTATGTTGATGGATTGCTATTGTTTTAAGGCTGATAATATTTAATTTTTAGGGTTTTCTGAGGGTGAGAATTTATTAAATTTTAATATTTTTAGCATAGCTTTTATATTATGCAGGCAAGGCTATTTTCAGTATAGTAATTTGCATATTAAATTATCTGTTACTTGATATGCAATAATAATTTATTAAATTATATTAATAACTGCAAATTTTGAATCCAATAATTCCAGGATACTAAATTATATTAAATTTAAGATAAAAAATAAAGTTTATTGTTAATTCACACAATTATTAGCATTACACTTAACTCATGCTTCAACTTCATACTCTTTCGATCTCGTTATACTATAAAACTCAAATCAACTGCTTATACAAACTCAACAGCCATATCCCTTTCAAAGAAACAACAAAACTTATACATGATAATGAAAGTTTGGTCCCAGTCAATGATAGAGATGTGTGTCAGTTCAAGAATTTTCAGACTGCCAGCAGGAGCTTAAAATTGCAGAAGATAAGTACCTTAAATTCTAAGATTAGAGTAATTTAGTAAAATATTAATATGAGTGCAGGTGATGTGATGGAGAGTATGATGCAGGTATTAGATATGTAGATGATATTGCTTTTACAGGAAAAGGAGTTTGAACAAGCGCTTAGGATTGCTGATGAAAGTGATTTTTATGTAGTTTTGGCTAAGGATCCAAAGAATGAGAAGGTACTACAGATTAAAGCATTATTGCCGCGCTCGATAGACAAGAGTAAGGGATATTAAGAAAAGAAAGATATTGAACTGGAGCAGAAGGAGATTGAAGAAGAAGAGAAGAAGAGAAGGGAAATGGGTGAAGAAGAGGAGGAAGAAGAGGATGAGGAGGACAGCTCACAAGAAGATGAGATAGGGGAATATAGATATGAGGATCATCCAAGTAGCGAAGAAGTGGATGATGAAGAGTCATCATCATCAGAGGTTGAGGGACAGGAGAAAAAGAAATTATAAGTAAGGTATATAGAAAATAATAGTATGAGCTTTGGAATGCTATATAATAATGACTTTGACCTGAAAGAAATGGGGTTGAAGATGATATGAAAATATTGTCCCTAGTAATATCGCTTCTTATATAACATTAACTGAGAATTCAACCTGGTATTGTTTTTTTAAGTTTAAAGTCTGTCGCTTATAGTATATAGCTATACCATCGTTATCTATAGTCTAAAAGTTTTTACATAGATAGTCACTTTGCACTTCTCATTAAATTTTTATCTTTGAGATATTGCGGACTTCTATCAGCTTATATATATGCCTAACTGAGCTAAGTCAATAAATTATTCCTAATACCAAAAGCGTCAAATAAATGCAATTGCCCATTAATAGATGCTAATTAATTAAAAAATTCATCTATTTCATGGAGTATTAGGATTTTATATGCAATTTCATCCTCATTAAATTTAAAATTCTCAAGAAAACCTATAATTTTTTTAAGATCTTTAAATATAGTAAGCTCACCTCTAAAAGGGCATTTCCTAAAAAAGCGTCAAATACTATATAGTCATTGTGATAGTTATTTTCTCAATAAGCATTTCACATGGTTAATTAGTGCATTTAGTTAGTAAATATTGAATATATTGATTTTTAGGATGAGTCATTTATTATATATAAATAGAAAGGTCAATAACCTATGATATTATTTATAGTATCTAATGCCTACAAATAAAATATATATCAAATTTTTAAAGCAAAATTATCGATTAAAGGTTCTTTGAATTATCATTATAAGCCTCGTTTGGCGTGAAAATAGCCAAAGGATTATATTCGAACCTTGGGTAATCGTAGTAATATGGGTAATTTGCTTGTGTGTTATAAGGATACATCATATAAGCTGGAGCATAGCTATTTTGGCCATGGCTTGCAGGAGGGTTTTGCTTGGGTGTTGCCTTTTTGCACTCAACCCACTTACCGTTGATGTAGTTCTTGCTATGGTTTTCTAGCACCTTATCCGCAGAGTCCTCTGACTTAAATGTCACAAAGCCAAAACCTCTCGGCCGGCCTGTTTCCCTATCTAGCATCACGACACTATCTTCAACTTCACCAAACTGCTCAAAAAATCCTTTAAAAAGTTCTTCAGTCACATCTTGAGGCAAGCCTCCGACGAACATTTTTTTGGTCTTAAAAAGGTCTTGGCTCAAAGTTGGGGGATTTGTAGCCGCTTCACGTGGCACAGCTTGTTTGCAGTCGATTTTTTTGCCATCTAAATTATGGTCTTGAGATAAGATTTTCTCTATTTCAGAAGGGTCTTTCATTGTAATAAAACCAAAACAGCGTGAACGTCCTGTGGCTCGATCAGCCATTAAAATGCAGTCTTGGACATCTCCGAAAGCGCTGAAATAGTTTCTCAGGGACTCTTTGGTAGTCTGTGGAGACAACCCACCAATAAAAATCTTCCGACTAGGTAAAAATTACGAAGCGACTGAGTCTTCCATATATAATTATGGTGGAATTAGATATGAGGTATTAAAAATATCTTTTGATGGATGGGTTTGGGATTGAATTTTAATTTTTATAATTAGAGTAATGAGAAAATCAAATTTCATATTGTATTTTTCTATCAAAATGATGCTTAGGGGTTTTTTAATGAATTTGAAAGATGTAAATGGAGAATTTAAAGATATGGAGATTAGGTTTGACTTAAAAAATGCTGAATTTTATAGATTTTTAATTTAAGGATATGTTTGTTATCATGTTCATAATAATAATGTTATCTATAATTTATATTGTTGAATGCGATTTGGATTTAAAAAATATTTGCCTGTGGGCTTGTGAGATGATAAATTATGTAATTGATTTTTTGTTATTAAGATATATTTATTATCTTAATGTAATGGAAATATTATTGGATTGTAAGTAATTATGAATATCTTTTGACTATGAAAGCATTTGCTATGGCATTTTTAAGTAGTCAAAAGGTAAATTTTAAGCTGAGATATTTTTGAGTTGCTTATAGTATTTGAGTAGCTTTAATAGAGTTTAGTTTTTGTGTGTTATAAGTTTTTTTAGTTAGTGGTAAAAAACTAGTTGTAATTATAGTTAAGTCTCGCGAATAAACTTTACGATATTCAATAGTTTTCGATAATGATTCAAGGATTTTACTTCATCAAGTGTTTTATTAGAGAAATTTCTAATTTTTAATCAAGTATATGTGTTTTCTAGTCCTCATAATGCTTCTACAGCATCTTACCATATTGATTTCTAATTTAGCAACATTGTAAATCATCATGCAGATTAAATTTCAATTATATGCTAATAATATGCTTATTAGTCAAGACTNATTGTAAATCATCATGCAGATTAAATTTCAATTATATGCTAATAATATGCTTATTAGTCAAGACTATATAAAATTATAATCACAGTTGTGTATTTAAAAACTAAGAATTTAGATGTTGGACGACTATAAGCAAGTAATCGTTATCTGGGGCTATCATAACTTCATTTTTCTTGGTTCGGACTCTGAGAAAAATAAGGTCGTTTGTGCAGTCAAATTCCCGAATCATCGAACGAGCTCGTTCTGTAAGTGCTGATATGAGCCGAGAATATTTGGTGGTTTCTTGAGCTGTCATTGTACTTTTGACAGAGACCCCAGAGTAGTTGCATATGATAATGCCTTTAACTTCGCTATAGTGACTTTTTATTCGCTCTATGAGTTCATCAACTTGGCTCTATTTAGTTCTTACCATTTAATAGTATATACACGTATAAGTTTGGTTAGAAAGGCCAGATTTTGGACTTGGACAGGCTAAAGGGAAAAGCAATGGATTTTAGTAAGATAGACCTAAGGCAGATTGAAGCATTGAAATGTGCTAAGATTTATTTGTATAAGTTAAAAATTTGTATAAAGTCAGTGTAATTCTAGAAAATAATCATGCGATCAAACACTACTCTGTTCATCATGCTATTTATTTATAACCATATTATTTCTAAGTAAGATTTTATTCAAACAGGTTTAATAGTGTATATATTAGTGAATTATTATATTTCTAATGAGAAAATAGCCAAAATTTTTTAATTTCGTCTCCTAGAAAAATTAAAATACCTAAAAGAATAATTTTTAGGACTTTTATGATTAAATTATATTTTGCGATGATAAATAGCTTAAATCTGCTTCATAAGTGTTTAAAAAATAATTAATTATAAATTCTGTATCTTAATTACAGTGGCTTAAATGGAAAAATATTGGCTAAGCCTAAGAAACTAAAAACAAAAATAATTTATAAAACTTAAAGTGAAATTTTTAAGATTAGCATTTTACTTGAGGTATTTGCTGCATATCCCTTGCCAGGATTTTAGTATGCCTAGCCAATTACTCTAGGTGGAATCATGTATTTTTACTTAAAATCAAGTTTTAGATCAGTGAGTGAAGTGGGGTGAGAAAGTCTGCTGGCCACCTATCTGAGATATGCAAAACTCTGAGGAAACCCTTGAATTCAACAGCTTCGGTAGATACGAATTTATCAACCCTGCACACATTTTTCGGTTAAAAAAGTTGGCTGTCGTAGGCTCAGGATGAAAAGAGTAGTAAGAGAAATTCATCAACTTTGAGCATTTTCTTAAATAACTAACTATAATATATTGCTTAAAAAAGTTTGATATAAGAAATACTTGATGCTCATCATCTAAATACAGCTTTTCATCCCATCCCATTACAATAAAAATTAAATTAAAGCTTACGAAATACCTCAACCACTACTTGGCCTAAGAAACTTTTAACCATATCCAAAACTTGTTGTTTAAAATATTCGTTGGTTTCGATTTCTATAATAGGCCTTCTTACAGTGCCTCTAGGGTAAATTTTCATGTCATTTTGTTTATAAAGAGTAACAAAACCAATAGGTAATACGAAATTATTAGTAATGATTTCACTAAACTTCTCTGCTTTATTATAATCATCTTCGAAAATTTTGATGATAATTGAGCATGGACATGGAGGTAAAGCTGGTTGACTAAGATTTGGTATAATATAAGTATTGCTGCATACTAAAAAAGCAGATTCATCATTATTTTCAGAAAGCAATATCGGGCCTTTGACTAAAGATGAGACTTTGGCCATTTGGTCTCCTGTTATAGCTTTTTTTGAGTTTTGCTTGTGGATAGAGGGGTGTAGATGACTGCTTTTGAATGTGAATCTGGATGTTAGTTTATTGAATAGCACACGAGCATTGCATCTTTTATCAGAACAGCGAAAGTAAATCATGTTTTTTTCTTCGCTATGACGGTGGTATGTATATTCAGGGTTTAGATTTTGGCGTGAATAAGAGTCGGATAGTTTTGGGTCTTCTTTTTTCATATTTTAGAATGATTGGCATGGAAATTATGATCAGCTGAATATTTTCCCCTAAAGAACTTAGTGTTATTTTAGTTTCCTATTGCTTCTATACTAGAGAAGTATTTAATTTTAGCATTATGCTCTTATAAAAGGAATTTTTAAGTATCCAACATTATTTTTTTTTAAGTATGCTTAAAAATTATTATTATCTCATTTCCTAGCACTTATTATCATTTTGTGCAAATTTATATTGTTCTTTAGTCATTTTCCAGAAGGCCATACAATTGCTACAAAAGGTTGTAGAAAAAGGGTTTTTTTTGAAGAGTTTTCGTCTGTGTTCATGAGTAGTCATGTTCTTGGAAATCAAATAGAGTTGATAGCCTAGTAAGCTTGCTAAACTCCATCCTAGAACAACAGAGATTATTATGAGAATTATCTCCCCACCGTAGTTCCCGGGAGGAGGATCTAGAAAAGCCATTTCTAATGAGTTGACTATAAGCAAATAGCATGAATGCAATGTTGTGAAGATCAACAGTAAAACAAACTGCCTATGGTTATGCCTCCCTATACAATTCGCAACCCATGGACAATGATGATCTAGCCTATCAACACAATAATCACAAACTTTACAATGGTGAGTTCTCAAGTCCTTAAGTGTTTTACAAGTAGGGCATACTTTCAGCGAAAAAGTTTCTTGACCAAGTTCAACAATAGCAGGCTGCTCTTCACTAGTAAAACACTTACTGCATCTCCCTGGATTTTTAAAGGATGTATAAAGCAATAAAAAAGTATCAATGAAGCCAAATACTGCTGATATTATTGATAAAGGGATACGCATAGGTGAAGTAATTCTAGAGCTAAGAACAATATGGCTAACGCTAGGTACAAGTATGAGCATTTCAGCAAGCAAGACATAGCCTATTTCTTTGCTTATTTTCATATTATTTGTTTATAAAACTTGTGCGTATTATCTAGATGATGAGAACAAAGGTTGTTATTTTAAGGAAATAATATAGAGGAGGGAATTCGATAGCATTTTTATGATAAGAGATAAAGATATATTGTGTAGAAGATTTTTATATGCTTAATGAATAATAAGTGGGTGGATATAAAATTATTATAAAAAATCGAGAACATGAAAAATCATGATGTAGATGATGACTATGATTATTGAGGATGATTTGAAAAGAATACAGTTTAGGATATTAAACTTAGTATTCTAAATGCATATTCATAAATTAAGGCAAACTTATGCTAAGATTTTTGATAAAAACTAATAATGAAAGTAAATAACTCATATTCCAAGTCTTTCGATCTCAAGTGTATAAAAACTAATTTAATTGAATCCTTGTCAAAATATTTCCAAACTCCCCTACCAAACTTCATGAAAATGAACAAAGACCCTCAAGAACTCAAAGAATTTTTCTACTCTTTTCTTCAGGAACATAGTAAAAAAGCTAAAAAGTGATTAAATTAGCCAAAAAACTCCAAAAGTTATCAGAAAATTACTATTAAACAATAAAAAATCTTGAGACTATGAATGAGTCTGCTGAATGCAAGATAGAGCAGTATGACAATCAGATTGAAGAATATGAAGAAGCCTTAAACAAAAGAGAATTGAAAATTGAAGGACTTACAAATGATATTGAGGATTTAGAGAAAAACCTTCATGATACTACACAAGAGCGGGAACGATTAAAAATTGATGTGCAAACTTAAAAAAAAAATCTCAAGCAGATAGAATCGGCTAATGAACAGACTTTATCTTGTGAAATGAAAAAGTATTTGAAAGACAAAGAAGAGGATGCTAGGATATTAGAAATTTTAAAAACAGAGATAATCCATAAGGAAAAAGCTATTGAAGAAATTGAATGCTTAAATATCATAAATTTATACAAAATAAGTAGAATAATGCTCTTCTTGATGCAAAATCCATTGCAAAATGCTTATAATATCTAACTTTATGAGCTATCTAGGAAAATCTTTCTTATATTTCTCTAAATTCTCAAGGTAAGGAGCTCTATGTGGGTCTGTTTTCAAGCATTCATGATAAGTTTTAAGCTCTGCCTCGCATGGAACCATTGGCCCTTTGATTTTACCGGCAAAATATTCAGCATCAAGCCATATCTGGAAGCATCCATCATAGGCTTCTCTAAGAACTTTGCAAGGATCATCTTTCATTTAATAATATAATGGCAGCTGAAAATATACTAAAGGGTGTAGGATGGACAAAGAAGCTTCTTCCCGTACAGGATGTACACATAATTCACGACCAGACTCCAGAGTTAATGTGATTGATATTTTCTTATATTGTCATATCTTACTTTAATTATTTGAGTTTATATATAGAGTCAACGAAAAACATTGGGCTTTAGTTCTGTTATTGGATTTTGCTTTATTGTTATGATGGCAACAGTTTTGCTGTATGCATAGATACTTTATTTAGAATGTTTACTGTATTTTCTTGGCTTGGATCTGTATCAGTATTATGATATTCGGGTTATATGCGTTCGAAAGATAATTCAATCAAGATTTGGGAGAGGACGCACAAATTTTTTCTTGTGTTCGAAACTTATCAAGGTCTTTATTACTTGATGATTATTGACTGTTGAGTCTCTAGGTTAATTACAAAATATATACTTTTGAGTATAAAATCTCTCCTCTTTCAACACTTTATTAGGAGGTACTCAAATATCAATACTTTTACTACATAGGAGAAAATCATCATCTCCTTCTAGCATTCTTTGAGCATAAATAAATCTCTATTACATACAGGTCATGGAGCATTTCCTTATTCGTATGTTATTCTCAATTATGGTGGGAATAAATTAACTTCTCTGATTTATTTAAAGGTTTTATCATAAGCACGCTTTTTGTTGAAATCCCAAATGTGAACTATGACATAACTGACTGATCGATATTTTTGAAAGGCGATTTTTACTATTTAGAAGCCGCTTTCATCTGGATGCTTATAATCAGTGATACCTTTTTTTATTCTTATTTTTTCCCATCCATCGTTTGAGCATGAATCGAAGTATGTTGTCTACTATCTTGTCTATAACACTATTGGCAATTATACCAGGACGTGCTCAAGTCTCTCAAAGCTGTCATTATATGAAAGTCGTCAATTCTTGATCATACACATTTTTCCATGTTTAAAGCTTTACATATAAGACACTGAATTACTGATTTTTCATCCTTCTTTCTAGATGTAGTAAAAAATAAGGTATTTTCTATATTTTAAATAAGAGGAACCACATACTTCAGATTTGATTCACTGTTAAATTTAATTCCATAAAAATTTTTTCTCAATAATTTGCTGATAGTTTAAAATTGATATTCGTAAATTATGATTTGCTTTTAGGTTTTTTTCTCAATTTCAATAAGTCTATTATCTCTTGTTTATCAATCATAGAAATTGTTTCATTTTATTCATTCAAAAAAATAATTAAATTATAATTGTAGTTAAAATAGTAAGAAAATCACTTGAATATTACAAATATAAGTAAACTAAAATGGGATAGTTAAGGTGGCATGGTTTAAACCTTGTCCGATCGAGGTTTGTTTGTCCTACGATCTCTTTCTTTGGGCAGATTCGGTATGTTAAACCACTCGTTGTCGCTGGTTATGTGACTTTTTACTTGGCTGAGGAGTTCTTTACTGTTTCTTTTGGGATAGTAAGTATAAGATAATTATTTGATAGTAATTATATTTAATAAATAATTTAGTGATTTTTGATATGCACTTTATATATGAAATAGTTAACCTATACACTATTAATTTAAGTAATGCTCACTATGCAGCTTCGGTAGCCCTCAATAAGAGTTAGGATTTTCTCTGAATCTTCATTTGATATGCCCATATCATTCAGAATGCTCTCGTAGATTTTTTTCCATATATTAAAATCAGAATCTGATATGTTCATTCTTTTGTGAATGTCCCCAAGCACATCTTTTGGGTAATTTCCTTCAGATATAAGCGTGCTCTCTAAGATCCCTAGAAGAATTGTCTTAACATCTTCAATTTTTATTCTGCTAAAAAAGTTTGATAATGAGTCAGAGCATGTCACCCTTGAATACCAGGTATTTAGAAACTCACTCCAAAAGCTAGATCCACCATATTTCTCAAATAAATTCATTATAAACTAGCAAAAAATTATTTTAATTCTTTCAAGTTATCAATAAGGATTTCAAACACTACTTTAATAAAGTCTCTCACTCAAATAAGAGGAAAATAAATATCATTACATATAATCGAATAAAACTATAGAGCTATTATGATTACTAGTAGAAAAGTATGATCGAGGGACGAGAAATGATATACTAATTTTCCCTTAACTTAAAAGGTAGAAGAGAATAATTAAAATCTATCAAGTCTATAAGCTTTTTATGCATAGAAGCCAAAAACAGTAATAGCAATATTTTGAAATCTTTAGTAATTGAAAATTTAAAACAAATGCAAGGAGTAATGATTTTTATGAAATTATTCAACCATTTCATTAACAACAAAATTATAAGATTTGTTTAATATTTATAATTGTAGCTTTTATTGTATTGCTAGGATAAAATATTTATACTAGTTAAATAGCTATAATGCTTGAAATATAAAATGATAATTATATAATAATTTTGTGATTCTAAGCTTTAAGATTAACTTGAAGTCGAAAAGACATAAGTAATTATTGTTTAGATTATTTTGATTATAATATTTTTTAGTTTTTATTTTGATTAAGAAGCATTAGATAAGTTAATATATATTTTATTGAAGATAATTTATAATGATTGATATTTAGTCACTTAAAATATTTCAATTTACTTAATAAGCTTTAATTTTTGTTCGATAATTTTATATTATAAAATCGAATTTATTTATGGTTTTGATTGTAATATTGTAACTAAAAAATATCCTTTATACACGGATTATATTAAGTAATTTATATAAATTTAATGTTTATGCTTCTATTAGAAGTGCAAGAGTTGTAAAATTGCTGATTTAAGATGAATAAGGACATGCATATAAATAATAAAGTTGGGAGACTATAATTGATTAAAGAACATCTTTGTAAAATTATATAAAATAGTGTCTGTTCTTTTTCCCGCCACATACTTGGGATTACATTTTTAAGTAATAATTATTTAATACCAAAAATCTAGCATTTGAGTAGTCTCTAATCTTAAATGTTTTTAATTTAAATTAGGAAATTAATAGTTTCTTAAAGTCAGCAAAAATTGCAAGTGAAAACTTCTTAAACACTATCATTTTTTAGTTTGAACCTATTTAAATTTTATGTAAATAAAGCCATTTAGTAAAGATAAAATTTCATATTAAGGTTTAATTCTAAGGTAAATCAACTTAAATATGATAAATATAGTAGAAAAACTAAAGGATTAACTCGGAAAAAAATAGTAATCGGAATAAAATATCAAAAATAAATATTAAGTAAACTAAATTATTGATTTTTTATAGACCTTTATGCATATTTATTATATTAAACTGTTTATATCAAAGCTTTATCTATTAAACAACTATATAAATAGAAATTTGTATCCATAATAAAGTACACTTGCCTATATTATTAAATATGATTAAGCATATTTAATTTCACTTGAATCTAGATATGCATTATAATAAAATTAAATTGGCTAAGCTGACTTTTTATATAAGACGCTCTGCTTATCTAGCTTACTAAATTTTAATTAGGCCTTAAGACTTTGAAACTATAGCATTCCTATAAGTTTCAATATTAATCACTATAGTATCTGAATCTTCATCAGAAATCCCAATTTCCTTTAAAACCAATCTGTAAATTTTAATCCACTCATCAAAATCTGCATTAGTTATCCGAAGATTTTTGTGAATTCCTTTTAAGACATCTTTTGAATATTTCCTTTCTGATGAAAATGTGACCTCCATAAGTCCTTCTGCCATCCTTCGTATATGGTCAATTTCAACCTCATTACAATAATGCGAAAGTGACTCAGAGCAAATAAACTCTTGCATATAGATGTTCAGAAATTCACTCCAGAAACTCGAGCCACCATATTTTTGGAATAGATTCATTATAAAATTTTAAATTAGCCTTTAAGCTTTTACTGCAGATATTTATAGATGCATTTTAATTATATGATTATAAATTTTATTATATGGAAACTTTAGAGGTTTCTTTGGATTAAATTTGCATGATGAAATTATTTTAATATTATATGATTAATAAGATATGCAAAAATCAATTTGACTTTAGATAAATTATTATATAGAAATTATATAATTTCACAGTTTATAATGAAATTACTATAGGTATTTAAATGCACCTTAAACTATTTTAGCTTTTAAGATTAAATATAGTAAGTGTAAATGCTTTATAATCGACTAATTTAAAATTTTCTTGAAAATTAGCGAGACTTCTCTCATACAAAAGTTTATTATAAGAATCCATATTTGTTCAACCCATAAATATTAAGTATGGTTTATTGACTATAATATATAAAGTCTATGCTGATAAGAAATATAATACAATATAATATATTAAAGTTAAAATTAAGAAATCAATATTCAGTAATTAAGTCATTTATAAATTAGTGTCAGGACTTGCTTAAGCATTGATATTTACTATTATGATACTAAATTATTAAATATCATTAAAAGCAAGCATTTAGGTAACCTAAAATCTTATCCACTATATGCATATCTTCCTTATTTATTTGTGTAGATTTCTAAGCTTTAAGCAAAATTTCAACAAGGTTTATACAATTTAATTTAAAGGATTATGAGATTTATTATCTATTTCAATCTCATCAGGATTATTAGAATAAAAATTATATATTATTAACTTATTCAATCAATTTAAGTGAAGTTCCAAAATATCACTTGCCTTAAACTTCAACATTAATGAAGAAGGTAATCCTTAGTAGCAGGTTCCAACACAAGAAGCTATTTTTCAACATTACTGAAGAAGGTAATCCTTAGTAGTAGGCTCCAACATAAGAAGCTTTTTTTCAAGTTTCTCAAGAATTTACACTTGGGATTTTACATTAGTTAATATATTGTTGCTAGACACTTCGACTTCATTTACGCTTGATGAAATCTGTGGATCAGTGTTAGGAGACTGTTGCCATTGATACTTGTTAAAGGTTTTCGCTGAAGTGTTTTCATAGCTGAATTAAGTATGCTTTGGACATCCCTTTACTAAGAGGTTGAAATTTAGAACTTTAATAGATTTACAATATTTAATTGCAGACTGTTTAGATTATGCCAAGTATAGGTCGATTAATAAATGAATATCTTCTAATTTACAGTTTTTATCTACTTTCATTTCTAGTTGAGAAGGTTTTGATCGAAATTTTCAGGTAGATTTGGCGATGCTTGATAAAAAATAGACTCCATTTAAATTTGAATTTTGTTAAATATAAAGTTTAATATTAAGATGATGATTGAGGAAAGACAGGATGGAGTATGACATATAGATTTAAAAGCTTTTGTTAATAGTTGACAGACTTACAGATGATTTGATGAGAACTGTTGTCGAAGATTATAAAATTTTAGACCTGTGATTTAAATATAAAAAATCCTAAAAACACTTATAAAATTTCATATTTATGAAATTCTAGATATATTCTATTAGCAAGCTATTATAACTTTATCCAAATTATCTCTTAAAAAGCTCTCTCAAATCGTCTTAATCCAAAAAAAATCAATTCCTGTCACTCTCAATTCAATAGAGTTATCCATTCTACTCTATACTCATTCTACCATTTCTTTTCCCTATCATAAAAAAAATTCAACTAATCCTATAAAATAAATGCTTTTTTCAGATACCTGTGGACTGGTGTCTGTAGCAATAGTTTATCTGTCCTACCTTTGGATTAGCTACATCGGCATCTCAATCGGCTTTCTTAGTATATACTCTAATCCTGAAATCTTAGTGAGCATTTTCTTATTTCTAGTAATTCTAAGCCTAAGTTCGCACATGGTCGCCATGCTCTCAGACCCAGGCAAAATCACAAGTCAAGCAACTCCTTTAAGATCTTCAGGCTTCCCTTGCATATCTTGTAATTGCATCAAACCCCCTCGAGCCCATCATTGCAAAACTTGCAAAAAGTGCATTTTCAATATGGATCATCATTGTCCTTGGATTAATAACTGTGTTGGGCTTCGTAATCAAAAACATTTTGTGCTTTTCCTTATATATACATTTATATCAACTGTTTGGGTTATCATAACTTTCTTGCAGAAAATATACATTTGTCAATTTGAAGAATGCTTTAGTAAAGAAAATCCTTTTGATCCTCTGCTTATTATGTTAGGATGTTTTTGGTGCTTGTTTTTTGCTTTAATGACGTGTGTATCGTTGTATGAACAGATTAAGGTTATTAGGTATAATATATCAGAAATTGATATATGGCAGTCAAGAAAGTTTAAACAGGTAAGGGTTATTTAGAGACCGTTGTATATTAATTTGCAGGAGGTCTTTGGGTGTAAGTTTGGACCTTCGTGGTTTGTCCCAACACCGATTAGAAATGAGCCTTTCCATGTGGAAGTTATTGAGGATAACTTGTTTGACCCTTTGCAGTTTTCAGATCTTAATTTAACGGAGGATTTTAAGTAATAATATTTATTAAGTTACAGAGAAGGCTTATTTTTTAGATGTGGTGATTTAATAAAATTTATTTGGATGATTGAATAGAGAAGTGTATACCTTATAGAGATAAAATGGAGCATTTATGATCATAATAAAATTAAAAATTTATCCCCATATAGTGCTATTTCTTTTTTACTGTCTACAACTAAAATAATTAAAAGTAGTTTCTGCAGATTTGAAGTATTTTCATGGCAAAAATCTACAGCCCTTTCTTATCTCTAGAGTATTTCATAATTTTTTTTGATTTTTCAGTTCAGATTTCGAATAGCCAGGATTTAAAGATTTTATTAAATATTTAATATTATCTAATATCTCAAATATTTAAAATAATCTAATTCCAAGAACAATTTTAAACCTTAAAAGTATTAATTTCCTTAAAAAAAGTGTTTGAAATCCTATATATAATTACGCAAATAGCTTTATAATATCTTATTCAGTACCATTGAAGTAATCTCCGAATCTGATAAAATCCCGGACCAATGAAAAAATTATTAAAAGCTCATTAACAATCCGATCAATATAATTATGATTTCTACCAAGAAAAGCCTTTCTGAAAAGTAAAACAATTCTTATATGATGTTCAAAGCTCCAACAAAATTGAAATTAAAAGCTCTTTAGCTGAAGCCTCAATATCTACATGGATGACTGAAGAGTCTATTTGGAGATATATAATTTATGAAATAAGCCCCCCGTGGGGCTTATAATTATATGGAAAGAAGAAGTTATATCAAGCAAATCTCAGTGTGGTGGGAAAGTCTAGACACCGAAGCAGATAACCAAAGAGTAAATCCAGCTTTATTCAGACCACCAGTAGAAAACGGTCCAAAGTATGGATATGAGTTCAAGTCAATCAGCAAGGCAGAACTGGGATTAAAACCAGACTTCGGGTCAAGCTCAAAAGCTGAAAATTGTTTTATAATAAAAGAAGCGATCCAAAAACTTCATCAATTTTTAAGTGCAAGCCATCAAGATGGGTGTTCTGATAGGAATTGCACATATAACAGTAAGCTTTATAAACTTAAGCTACGGCTTAAACAGGTTAAAGATAGTTCCGGACTACCGACTGAATTCAGAATTCATAAGAAAAGGGGACGAAAAAGCAAACTTGAGCTTCAGCAGATGGCAATGCTCAGAAGCGGAAACATGTCAGGTTAACTTTTTAATAGCTTTAAATGCTGAATATGACCATTTATAGAAAAACTATTTATAAAAAATAGTGAATTGAGGAAATATAAAAAAATGCTTAGAATAATAAAATAGACATGCAAAATCGTGTTGATGCTAAAGTGGAGAGTGGTTGAATAGTTTCACAAGCTATGATAATGCTAAAAGAAGAGAAAAGGTAGAGAAGGCTATTTCAAAAACCTTTTATGAAAAATCGCCTTGGAACATTTGATGCTGTTTTATTTGACTATACAAAAGAAAGTAGTTATTTAGCTAATACATTGGGCAGAAACATCAATCTAATTTAATGAGACGCAAATATCTAGAAGGGAAAAACATTGGCATATTTCTATAGCCTAAAAACTGTGTTTTGCTAAGAGCATTATAAAATACCATACTAGGTATAGGTTTACAAAATAAAATGATCCGATGACTAGTCAAAATCCTTTCTTTTTGAAATCGATCAGACTATTAACTAGGCATAGGATTATTTTATTATGAATAAAACTCTAAATGATAAGTCCAGTTTGTCCTTTTCGTTGCCGATCTTTACAAGATTATAACTTTTAAGGTGCCAAATTTGCGGATTGACCCCTCAGAATTGCAATTGGGATGAGATTAAAAAAATTCGCACAGGCCAGCCTGCATTTAAACATAATTAGTATTAAAAACTATATTTTTATTAGTTTTAGAAAAAATCTAATAAAAAGCACAGATTTTAGCTCATTTTGCAAATAAACGCTTATATTTAATATGGAAGAAACCAGCCCTCTATCCCCTAGTCATGAGTCCCAACAGCAAGTCCGAAGAAATCTTTTTCGCACATATGAGCACAAAATCTACACTTCATACCTCCTAATTACTTTTAGTGTCATCCTAACTTTTACCAAAATAATATCAACTGCCTATATTTTAGCATATCAAGAAACCGATAGCGGGGCTCCACTCTTTCTATGGAACCTCGTGAATATTATATTGGATATCATCTACTTAATCCTCAAAGCTTTTCGAATGCCTTATGTCAAAAGAGCTAGAAATGGAGAAGAAGTTGATGAGTTTATTATTTTGCAGGTACTTTTTATAATACAAACAACATGCTATGTCATATGGCAAATACCTGGAAATGTGTGGTATTGGAGATGTGATGATTGCTTCGATAATGCTCCTGCACTTACAGCTTTGACTTTAGCTAATTTGATATTAGGGTATTTGTATTTACTTGGACCAGCTTTTCTTGTTGTAAGTATCTGTGCGTGTTTACCTGTAGCGATTATATTTGTTATGTTTATCAGTGGGGGGTCTCAGATGCCTGCGTCTGATGATATGCTGAATTCTTTGAGTTGTGAGGAGTATGATTCACAAAAGCATGTTGGTGATGCGATTTGCACAATTTGCGCAGTTGAGTATTGTCCTAGAGAGAAAATAACTGTGATGCAGTGTGATTCAAGGCATTTTTTTCATACTGAGTGTATCAAAGCTTGGCTTAAGATCAATGCTAATTGTCCAATATGCAGAGCTCCATATATTGTAGATTAAGCTAATAGATGTTAGGAAATATAGGATATATAAAATAGGATTCTGTTTAGGTATATATATAATAACTTTATTGTAGTTAAAATATTAAATAAATTTGCTTAAACTAGAGATGAAATCTTATACCAAAGTATAAAATTTATAATATAATAATAAACAGTGAAATTATTATAACAATACATTTTTTGAAAGAAAAAAATATTTCCAATCATATTTTATCTATAAAAATCAACTCAAACCTTCAACCACTTTTGTCTTTCCTACGAAAATCCCTTCCAACCTTCTAAAATTTCCTCCTAATTTAGTATAAAAATACTTAGTTACTAGGTCTA
>MPUH01000269.1:0-71095 GCA_001970955.1 Stentor coeruleus | reverse complement strand
CCTAACACCCTAACACCCTTTTAAAAAAAAATCTTGATAGTTTTACACTTTTTGTATAGGTTCTATGGTTTTTTCTTCTCATTCAATTCTTTATAGATATTTCCTAGAATGCAATAAATTGTAGCTGGATCTAAATTTTTAGTTCTAAAACTTCTTTCAATAATATTTATTTCCTTTGCGTAAACTTCTAAGGTTTTTTTCTTTTTATTTAAATTAGTATAATGAAATCCTAGATTATCATAAATTTTAACTAGATCTGAATGATAAGTGTTTAAATATTTTAACTTTTTGCTAAGTTTTAGAGCTTTTGTCTTTTTATTCAATTTACTATAATGGTTTTATAGATTCATATAAGCCGAGCATTTTCTTAACAAGGTTTATTTTTTAATTTTATGTGGGATATAAGTAAGTAATCTTAATATTTTTGATATTTTTTATGATGTTTATATAAAAGAGTTACTAACAATAATTTATATTGCCAAAGATAGTTTAAGATAATATTAAATGCTTAAACAAAAACAACAATCAGCTATAAATATCAAATTAAAATAATTTCCTTATAATTTTCTAAATAAAGTGCTAAAAAGTATGTTAGATGCCAGATATCCTGATAGGATTTCATTTACTAAACTTTATAATAATTCTAAATATCCCAAAAAAATTGTGATATTCACATCCTAATATCCACAAAAAAATTTTTACTAATTCTAATATTCATCCATACTTTTATACATAAAAAACTAAACCACAACATCTCATCCTAATCCTATTATCATTCAATAAAAAATATTAATTTCTCAACTAAATTATTATTCAAATTCTATTATCCACAATAAATTATTTCTTAGTCCCAGCTCTTTGGATTATAGAATCAAATAAACTTTTATAAGTTTTCTCTTTTTCCTTGACCTTTTCTTCAACCATCTCAACCTTTTTAACTTCTTTACTGACCGGCAGCCTCACAATTTTATTCTCAATTTTTTTTTTCTCACAAATCTTAGGTTCTTGTTTTTTTTCAACTATTTTTTCTTCAACATAATCAATATCCATCATTTGTCCTGGTATAAAAAAGTCTTCAACTTCTGTAAAAGCCCGACAATTAATAATCCTATTTCTCTCTTTACAATAATTTACAAGTCTTCCCCAATAATTATTATTTTCTAAACATGATACTGAGCCTATAATCCACAAAGCATATTTAGCCCTAGTAATCGCAACATTCATTCTACGTTTATCAGATAAAAATCCAACAGTATTCCCAGACCTAACTGATGAAAAAATAATAACATCTTTTTCTCTACCTTGAAAACCATCAACTGTGTTAACTTCAAGGTCAATTTTCCAGTCATTTTCATAGAAATTCTTGAAATACTCTCTGATAATGACGACTTGTTTTTTATAAGGAGTGATAATCCCAATATTAAGCCTTTTCTGATGTAATGGGGCTAAGAAATGATAAAGTTTTCCTATGAACTCAGCTTCATTTGTATTAGAAATACTTGTCTCATTAGTGCTTCGAGATTCTTGCGAGGTTACTAAATTGAAAATCCACATTCCTTTATTGATTATCCACCTAGGGGCTTGATTTCTATCATTTTCTTCAAATGTTTCTAATTGATTATCATAAAAAGTCATTGAAGGAAAATCGCATATTTCTTTTAACATACGATATTGAGTGCATAACATATTCAATTGACATCCTCCATCCATCAATCTTTCAAATAACGACCGATCATATTTGCTTTTCTTTGAATAATTACTGAAAATTGTTGCTGGCAATTGGTTTGGATCTCCAACTAAAATAGCTACTTTTGCATTGTATTGTAATGGGATCAAAGTACTTAATTCAACACTTTGACATGCTTCATCGATTATAACATAATCAAAATCATGTTTTAAATATACCATTTCTTTACCTGCTGCACCACTTAAAGTTGTAAAAACTATATTTGCCCTATTAAGTATATTAGATTCAACTTGTTTTTTCTTATCCACTGCATCTTTATTAGAAAATTTTTCTTTAAACAAACATTGAAGGTTTTCAGATTTTTTTTCTTCCAAGGAAATCACTTGGTCTTTTGATTTGTTTTTCCTAGCAATTTGGAGCATTTTTTCTATTTTTTCTTGGTCAGAAATTAAAGATAATAACTTAGCACTTGTTATATCCCCTTCGATTTCCTTTTCAGTTTTGTGAGCTAAGGTGATTTCTTCAACTTCAGGTGGAGTTTCTCTAATTGATTTTTTCCCTTCTCTTATATCAATTGCACTTTTTTTCACATTACCAATTCTTAGATAATTCAGGTTTTTTTTAATAGTTCCATCATGTCCATAAAGATTATCAACAACAACTCTTCTAGCAATTTCATCAATAGCAGCATTACTGGGAGCACAAACAAGGATTTTAACTTGATCTTTATATTTATCCATAATCCCAGACAAAATTCCTCTGATTGTATGGGTTTTTCCAGTTCCAGGTGGTCCTTGTAATAGAACAACCCCTGAGATAACCGAACATGATCTTTCAATAGCTGCGATTTGTGAAGGGTTGTAATAGTTTTCAACAGCTTTTAAAAAATCTTCAACTTCTTGAGTTTTTATTATAGGAAAAGCATTTTTAGAAGGGTTTAAAATAGCATTCCCAAGTTCTAAAAACTCAGCATTTCTTATCATTTTATATTCTCTTAGCATAGTTGTACATGAATCTATTATAAAAACTCTACATTGTTTAGATACTGTTTCAGCACTAGTAAATCCAAGTTCCCCAGAAAACTCATCAAGACTGTTTTCTAATATTTTTATCATATAAAGGCCTTGGAACTTGGTTTTTTCTACAAAACCTAGGGTCATAGTCCCTTTGTATCCCCAGTTTTCGAATTTTGTAGTAAATTTTTTATCATCTTCTTGAACATAAGGGATTATAAGAAGTAAATCATCAGGTTGAACTCTTTGATAATAGTCAAACATACCCCCAATTCTTCCTTTTACTGATAAAAAACCAAAGCTTTTTTGAGTCGAATGACATGACAATTCAACAATACAATACTCTGACATGTTGTTTTGCTGAAGGGCTGAGACTATTTCCCCACGAATTTCTCCAAAAAACGGAATTTCAAACTTTTCAATATACTCAGCACCATTATTAAAATGTAAAGGCAACACTTCATATTCAGAAAAACTTTCTGCTAAGTTTTTAATATCAATTCTTAGAAGGTTGTTAAAAAATGATGAAGTTTCGTTTATGTTTGCTTTTCTTTTAGCTCGTTCGTTTTCTGAATTTTTATCATCGATTACAGGAGTGTATTTGTAGTTTTTCATACTTTCTTGATATTTACTTTCATCAAGACGCTTTTTTTCTCGGATTTTTTTTTCGATTTGTTCCCTTTTACGTTCTTCCTGGGCAATTTTTTTTTGTTTTTCGACAAAAGCTGTAGCGTCAAAAATTGTTTGGTTTTGGTTTTTTAAAAACTCTTTGTTTTGAGTTTTTTGGTCTTTTGGCTTTTTTATTGGGTCATCAGTTGGTCCGCTAATTTCACGTTTTTCTGGCAAATCAGAGACAATTTGAGTTTTTTTCCATTTAATCAACCCTTCTAAAGCTGCAGCTTCTTTTTTTTCATTTACAGCTTTGGAAAGCATTAGCGCTGAGGAATGAGAAGGGTTTGACCTTGCTTGTATAACATCAAAAAGACTTTTATTAGGTTTTTTATCAGAAGCTTGATTTGCTTTTGGTGGTAAAGGGTAGATGATATTTTCAAAACTTAATGGTGTAGCAGGCATTCGTTTTTTAAATATATCAGTAGGATTTGATTCACTTTCATTGTCTAGTTCTATAAGTTTAACATCCCTATATTTTTCTCTTAAGTCTTCAGATATGTTCTTTTTTGGTGAGCTGATTGGCTGTGAAATTTTAGCTTCATTAATTGGGGGCTTTGAGTCTGGTTTTTTTAATGAAGGATTTGGATGTGGGATTTTGATATTTGAAACTTGTGGTATTGATGAAGATAAAGATGTTTGAATGAAATTTTTTGTGCTGATTTTGATATTGGGAGGATTTTTGGCATTAGTTTCTTTGGTGATATCAATTACGACTGGATCATTTTTCTCTGGGGAATTGATTTCATTGAGTAAATCGATTATATCTGGGACTTTTTTCTTGTTCATTATAAGGGGGATAGGACTTTAAGATGAATATATAAATAAGCTTATGCAAAGTATAATATTTTATGATAAACTTAAATTTACTTGAAGGAAATTGATTGAATGATCGATGCTAAGATACTGAATGTAGGTGAAAGTATTAAATTTATTACAAATTTTATATTAAATATAAGAAATCATCAGAAATTGTAATTTTAAGTCAAAAATTGAAAGGATTTTTTAAGTTAGTCTACCAGAATGTGGAATTAATAAGAGAAATATTAAAATTTTAGGTAAATTGAAAATCTTATTTAAAATCAGTTATATAAAATCTTATTAAATATTAAGATTTTTTTGATAATTACTTATAAGGACAAAATATTACGAATAGAATTACTAAGATTATGATACACTTTTTTATATGTATTTTTATTATAGTATAAATAAAAAGATTATGATTTAGTAAATATAATAATATGTGTTAAGATTTTAAAATATATAATAAAATTAAGTATCCATTCAATGCTAATACTATCCTTATTTTTGAAAATCTTTGCTTAATTAATCTTGGTTATTTTGGCATATTTGCTGAAAAACAGGTAGCCTTGATTTATTTGCTGATGAAATATTAGGGTTTTCGCATTGATTGTTTATTATAAAACTATTCTGATCATCATCTAATTCAACACTGCTTGGATATCCTTCAAGATGTTGAAATAAACATTTATTTCCAAACATACAGTATCCATTCTCAAAAAATTGCCTACATCTTTTTGTCTTATAATAACTTTTTCCTCTAATTTCCTCTCTTCCATGGGCAAATACGCATTTATCACCGAACTCGCAGAAACCAGCTTCCCAGTTCTTGCAAATTTCAGTTTTATATTTTATAGCGATTTTCTTTTTGTAATCAACTAGACCATTCATTATAATTATAATTATGGGGAACTATCGTAATTATAACATGATAAGGTTTTTTAATGAAGATAAAGAAATTATAATTGTGATGAGGTAATATATGGATTAAGTGTGATTAATGTAAAAAAAAAATAAGAACATGTAGAAATTTAATATGATTTTGGAAATTGTTTATGACTAAAAATTTATCCCACTTGCTCTTCTAAACCTATTCATCTTATTTAATCTATCCACAAGACAATTTTATTTTCTACAACTTTTTCTCCGATTTTATTTGTTTAGCAAGTATCTTTACTACAATAAAAAGTAAATCGTTTAGCCTATTCCTAAAAATCATCACAATCTAGTTTACCTTATAAAATATTTTTAGTTTTAACTTTACTCCTGTTAATTATCCTACAAATACTTCTAAAATATTAGTTTTGCACTTAATTCTCCTCAGAATATAATAAAACTACATAAATATAAAAACTCTAAATCAAAAAAAAAAAACAATCCTCTCTAATTTATAGTATATTTACAATAAAGATACCATTTGAGATTTTTTTTTTCTTCATCATCAATCATAACTAAAAATTACTAATATTAANCCATTTGAGATTTTTTTTTTCTTCATCATCAATCATAACTAAAAATTACTAATATTAATACTTTATCACCCACACCAAAAGGTAAAAAAAAGTGGTTTCCTACAATAAAACCTAATAAAAAATACGAACTTTTCTTTCTCTAAATTCAATATCTTGTGTTTAATAAAAAAAAAATCATAAAAACAATAAATTCACTTAATAAACCTTTAAAGCAAGACAAAAACTTATAATAAAATATTTTTTATTATCATCACACTATATTTAACTTATTTTTACAATTTCAGCTTAACTTTTTTTCCTTATTATAATAATGAACTTAGATAAAACAACTCAACCCTCAGTTCATCATAAACATAACAGAACCAGGACCATCAGTAATTACAGCGTTCCTTTTTCTAAAGTGAAACTTGAAATGGGTGATTTAAACTATTGGGTTAATACTGAATCCTCAGACATTTGGAAACGACATCAATCTCAAGAACCAAATGTGCCTATTGGTATGAAAGATTATGACCCAGTAGCAATGAAAGAGATTCCTAGATCACAAAAATTCAAAGAAGATGAAGCAAAGGATAAATATATGAAAGTTATTTCTAACAATCCAAATGTTTTCTTTCGTAAGTCAGGAATTTTTACTGATTATATCAATTGTGCTGTTAAAGCTAATAAGGTTGGACCTTATGCAAGAAAAAAATCATCAAAATAAGTTTAAAAGAATCATTTTTTAAGCTGATAACTTAAATAAACCAGTTTAATAAAATGTTTTTGTATTTTAAAAGTTGGAGATAAGATGATTTAATAAATGGTTTTAGTTGTAAATATAGTTTTTTGTTAGATTTTTGATTATGTGAAGAATTATTTTCAGTTTTGAAATAAAGATTCCAGATATCATAAACTTAAAGATTGCTATTACAGCTCAAATACAAGAAATTGACTCAGGCATTTTGCTGAAATTTTATTTGGGTAACTCGAAAAATCTTAAAGCGAACTTGAGATTCTCGATGAAAAAACGTCGAGAACTAGCTGAATAATATTCAAAATCTAGATCATATCAAACTCTTTCATACATAAAATCATAGTTATAAGATGAAATAACTAAAATACCCATCAAGAATCCTTAAAATTTGTCATACAAACAAATGATACTTTTACTCAAACTATTTTATATAAAAAAGAACAGCAGGAGTTAAGTAAAGATATTGAAAATTTCAGAAAGAGATAACTTTAGCTGTTAAGATAGAATTGTTAAAGAAGATGAGAATTTTGATAAATGTGAAAGACTGGAAAAAAACAAGGAAAAGGCTAATGAGATTAATAAACATTGAAAAATCGGGAAATATAAAATTCAAGGAAGGTTTTGAAAGATATTGAAAGAGTGCAGAGGGAAATTAATAAGCTTAAGAATCTATAATAAAATTTAATACTCCTAACAACGAAATCTTATAAATAATTTAAACCTATATAATAATCTATTATTTCTTTTAAAAAGTTCATTATTATATTCTAAAAAACAACAATCCTCTTAGTTAAAGTAATAGTATACATATTTCCGAGGGTCAGGAGACTTGCTTTTCCTTTCTCTCCTTGAAAAGTACCTAATCTTCACTTTAGCCGGGCTATCTTTGCCAGGCTTTTTATTTAACTTATTCGATCTCTGTTGCGATTTAAATCGATCTCTAACAACTTGAGGTAGTTTTTGATTCTCTCTCTGTTCACTCTCATTTACTTTAGGAGTTGTGCTTCTTATAGGCTTTTCTTTAATTCTCACTTCTGGTAGCATAGGTGCTGGAGTATAACTTGATTTTTTGAGTTCATCTCGATTTACTTCAGATTGATAATATTTAGTCAAGCTTTGGTCAAGAAGATCAAGGCTTAAAGGTGGGTTTTCATTAACAGTGGATGGGGTTTTTAAGATGTTTTCATCTGAATCGTTATTAACAAAGTTCCCTATAAGAGATAAATTATCTCCCTGATGACTTTTTGATGTAATGCTTTTATGCTTGCTTTTTAAAGATATTTCTCTAGGATTTATATGAGAGTTGTGAGTGGAATATGAGAGATTTTTAAGCTTGCTACGGAGTTGTGAGTGGTAAAATTTTAATGGATACTTTTTGTCAGTCTTTAAAGTGGCTGAATACATTTAAAAATAGCTGAATAGATTTTTAATAAGATGGAATTGCAAAAGATCATAAGATAGTGATTTAGAAAAAACGATTATTCATACAAATTACTTAAATTATTATCTATTCCAACATATAAATTTCAATACAAATCATTAACTCTCTAATAAAAAAACAAAAATTACTTCATAACTCTGATTCTAAGTATTATTTATCAATAATCCACATATTTTAAACCATATTAAAAATCATAATTCTTAATATACCTGCAAATCTTAAAAACAAATTTTATCTACTCTAATATCTGCCCCATATACTCAAGGAATCTTTCAGCATAAAATTCTGGTGGTGCACAAGATACTGCCTGCTTTTTATGAATAGTATTCTTAAAAAAGTGTTCTAGCTTCTTTCTCGCACCATAATATGTTAAAATATCAATAATTCCCATAAAATATAATTCAGTTCTATCTTCATTAATCATACCTCCATCATCTGTTTCACTAAAAATTGTAAACCCGTTTTTCTTTGGGATATCTTTAAATGATACATTTGCAATCCCAACCAGTAAACTATAATCAATTATGTTCGACCTTCTCATTAAATCTACATCTTTTTCCATTTGCTCCAATAAATATGCCTTCCTGTTTTTACCAATTCTAATTTTCTTACCTTCATTATTGAAATTATTATCTTTTCTAGCAATAGTTTTATCCTCATCATCAGAAGTAAGCCTTCCAAGTGTTGATCCTTTAAGATCATATTTAATATCAAGTTCATATTCATTTTTAAAAAGATTTCCCATAACAACAAAATATAGTTTTTTGCGACTGCTACAAACAATGATTTTATGAAAACCAAAAAACCGAGTAATTAAAGTATGAGGATTTCTGTATAAATGAAAATAGTAATCTGGAATAAAATCTCTGAAAAAAATGTATTCTTCTTCACTTAAAGTTTTTAACATATATTTCCCATCATCACTATAATAAAAAAAACTTCCACTTTTTCCGGTTGTACATTGGCCAGTAAGTGAAGAGAATTCATTTGCCATAAGGGCATGCATCATTTTTTCCATACCTAAAGATCTGATATAATCAGTTGATTTTATACCATAAAGTTTACGAATACGTTCGAAAATAGTTGGGGCATAGTCTCGAAATTTAAATGTTTTTGATCCTTTTGAATGACTTGGGAGAAGCTTGTGCTTGACTTTTTCAACAAACATTTCAGGGGTGACTTGGGTTAGTATGTCCATACTTGCTACAGTTGATTTAACAGATTTCTGGATTCCGAGCATCATGTTTAAGATAAGGTTCCAATCATCATCTCCCCAATAAATTACGTCGTTTTTTTTTAAGGCAATGGTTTTTCTTGGAATCGACTTCGTCCAAGTTCTTCTAAATTCTTGTTCATCATCATTTTCATGATAATTATGGGCACCTTTTTCTTTAAGTTTCGCTAGTTTATTAAGTAAACTCACTAGCAACTCACGAATTATATCAATTTTTGGGTCGAATTTAGCTCGATTATCTTTTGGAATACGTACAGTCATATATCTACTTGATCTTCTTGCAGATTCTTCTAATTCAACATGATCCAATCGTGCAGATGTCATTCTTCTATCACTAGGATTTCTAACATTCAAACACATATCAGGGGGAATATGATGTTCAATAGTAGGACTAACACCATATTCTTCTTCAATTTGTTGTATCAAAGTAGTTATTTTCATCTCAATATCTGCAAGTTCTTTACTATAATTAATTTCAACTTTTTTAAAATCTTCAATACTTGGCACATTAAGTCTTTCAGCAAGTCCATGTTTCAAAGTGTTAATAAGTTCAGCAAAATCTTCTTGACTATTAATTGCTGTAGTATATTCTTCAAAGTCAATAACCCCATCGTTTTTTGTGTCTATAATATTAAAATAATTATGCATTTCCTGATCATTCATTGAAAACCCTTGTCCTGTAAGATTATTTTTTATCTTCCATACAGAAATCACCCAACCTTTAAAGTCATGATATGTTATTCCTCTACTCTCAGGACCTGCAATAAGACTAAAACTTTGAATTGTTTTTTCTTCTTCTGTCCCATATATCATTGTGTCCATATAACTTAGATATTCTTCAAGGGTTACAATTCCTGTCTTACTTTTGTTCATGACATCAAAAATCTTCTCGGCTATGCTGCTTAGGACTTTAAATTCCATTAAACTCATGTTCTTGCGAAATTCTTCTTTGGAAAAACCACTGCCTGAAGTCATTCTTTCAAATTTTTGTTTGTATATTTCGATTTCTCGTGGTTTAAAATGATACCGGTTTATGAGGATTGTGTGTTCTATAGCTTTTTTTGTATGAGCTTTCTTTTTTCCACTGCAACATAACATTTTGGATTTATTATATGAAAAGAGATGGTAGTAAAATAAAGCTAAATTTGATATATGAAATGGTTTGAAAAGAATATTTTATGTTTTAGAATTTTAGGTGAAAGTTTAATAGATAGGAATACTGAGTTTTTAAACAAATATTACAATTTGCAAGTGGGACTTTAAATTTTTGTTAGTCGTTTCGCTAAATAAATAGTAACAACTATTACAGTTTTAATCAAATCATATATTACTTTATCCTAAATACTGTGAAAATCACTAAATTAATAGTTTGTAAACACAATTGGAATATCTACGAATCCATCAACTCTAAAACAGTATCTTCTCCCAACAGCTCTTATTCTTAAATAATATTCACATGCAAAAAGTTCTCCTTTTGTGCTTACATTATTGTTTATTTTATCTTCAAATTCAGGTAAATCAATTTCCACATGAATCTTCCCTTCATCCAATAAAGCACCTCCTTTAGATAAACTAATAGATTCATTTTTTCTTACAATAATAGAATTCCATTGCTCTAAACGTTCTTTTTTGTCTCTTAGTGTAATTTTTTTCCATAACTCATAAATAATAGTATTTATTTGAGCTTTGCAATTATTAGAATTTATAAACACCTCAGCAAAAAATTTGTCAGAAAGTTTCCAAAATAGACGGTCAACTATAAAAAATAATAATAATGAACCATTGTTAAAACATGACCTTGAAAGCTGCAGATTAATTTCTTTTGACCTGGTTCCTTTTACGCGTGGGAGAATAATTATAGGGAATTTAGTTGTGGCAATTTTAACACTGTTTGATATGAGTTTAGCTTTAAGAACGTAAAATATTTTTCCTGTATCATTGAAATTTGTAGCTTCACAGCTGGCAGGAAGGGTTTTTTTAAGTTCGATAAGGAAGTTCACTGAAGACTTTCCTTTTGATAAATTGCCCCAATTATTTTTTACTTCCTCATTGAAAAAAGACGAAACTTCAATACTATCAGAACACACTGGGGAATTTTCTTCAGCAGTCCTCAACTTAATAGATTCTCTTCCTAGTAAATTTATAACCAAAGTGCTAGGCCCTAGTTTTTCTGTTATCACAATGTCTATTTCTCCATATAATTCTTCTCCAGCTGTAATTCTATCAGGTAATTTTGAAAACTTGATTTGAGTTCTTTCCATTTAATTTTAGAAATAAAACTTTAGCTATCTTTTATCTAAGAGTAAACAAAACTATAAAAAAGTTTCTCATCATCCGCATTGTCAAAAGGTCCTCCAACAAGTTCGACTTCTTTAATTTCCTCAAACCCTTCTTTCAAATTCGGTTCATTAAAATCTTTATAAAACTTATGTATAGGCATCGACCCAACTCTTCCTGAAAGATGATTTCTATGTTTATTTACCCTTCTCAAAGTATCTAAATGAAAAGCCATATCTTTTGGCATTCTAAAAATAAAGCATCTAACAGGTATATTAAACTCTTTAGCTACAGCAATATATTCAGCTCTAACAATAGTTGTAGGATTAGTATTATCAATAACACAACTTTTATTGTTTTGTAATGAAGCTCTCATAGTTTTTAAACATTTTTCTTTACTTTTTAAAGTATCATTATTAACCCTTGTATAGTTTGATAGATAGTTTTTCCAAAATGTGGATTTCCCAGAACCAGGTGATCCAACAAAAATTATTGCTTCTGTATTAGATTTTGCGATATTAGAATTATCACTTTCTCCTTTTAATGCTGCACCTGATTTTTTAATGTTTCTTGGATCGATACCGGGCTGTGGGATGTTTTCCCTTTCTCCAAGAAAGAACTTTTCTGGGGTTTCAAATGGAATACCTATATTAAGAGCATATTTCAGGTCGGTATCGTTAAAATCTTTTTTTCTAGACCCGGAAGCTGGCCTTCCTGCAGCATCTCCAATGTATTTACTCACTGAAAAATCAACATTAATTCCCCCATTAAGGTTTTTAGTAAAGTAATCCCACATACCAGTGCAAGGCTTTCGGAATTCATCATCGCCATAGGCAGCCATTGCCAAAGCATTTACTCCAAGAGCTTCAACCACATTTTTTATTTTACCTTGCATGCCAGTTTTATCTTGATGACCTTCTTTGATACCTTTTTGGTTTGTGAAGATGACAATACGAAATCCATCGTTAGAATATTTTTGGACTATTTCAGGGATTTTTGGATATAGAATTTTCCAGTCGTCGCTGTTAGTTGGGAAAGTTTTCCCTGATTTTGTTGTAATCAATGTGGTATCCATATCAAAGCCAAGCACTTTATCTGAGGGGCTGCTCGAAAAGTTACAGAACATCACAGAGCCTAAGTCTCTCCATGCTTGATCTGAATTACTTTCTTTAGTTTCTTCTTGGATTTTCTTACTAGGCTTCGATAGTGGATTTTCTGAGGTTTTCTGGCTACTCCTTCTTTTCATTTTTATTTGATGGCTAATTAATGGACTATTTATCAGCAGTTTTGGATGTAAAAACTATTAATTAGTAGTAAAAAAAATAACTTTTAGATTAAAAGTTAAATATCAAACCTTGAACTTAAAGATAATGATCAAAGTGTCATATTTTTATAATAATTATTTTATATTATCATCTATTTACTAGTTAAATTGCCCTGTAGCAAAATAAAAAAACTATACTATTAGCTATATATTTAAACATCACACAAAAACTCAATTGTTTATTAGAATTTTTCTCTAATTTTTATCATAAAAATATCGTTAATCAGTATCTCTAATAATTTTTTTATAATTCCTAGAATCTATTTCTACTATAATTCTTATTGATTTTATTTCTTATACAGACAAAATAGTATTTATTATCAAAATAATCATCAACTAAATATTCTAAAAAACCTATTCATTGTTTAAAACTTTTCAATTTTTTCATCACTACTAACCCTAGACATATAGATTTTATTCTCTTGCCGAAGCATTTTCAGCCAATTTTTTTCTTTCTTCTTTGTTTGAAATTTCTTTTTTATTACAGATTTGTAATAGTAAATCTTCTTGAAGATTGAAAAATATACCCATGATTTCACCTGTTTCTTATTATATTAACTCACAGGAACTTGGATTTATTTTCCATATAAAAACTTATCTGCTTACAAAATACGTCTAGGCCGCTTATAAAATTTTTCATATTTGATTGTATTTTATCCGGAAAATGTAAATTTACCTATCTAACGAAGCTCTGAGAAAAATTTTATGTGTAATCTTAGATAGTTGGGGATAAAAATTATTAGATTTGAATCTATTGCATTAAATAATTAAAAGTAAGAAAATATCTGAAAACGCTTTATTTACAATTCTTTTAGTATAGTCCACAGCAAAAAAGCACCTTCTCACATTCATAAAATATTCTGAAAGCATCTGATAAGCATTCTATGATATTTATATCAGAATTAACTTTACTTTTCATAAAGCCTTCAAACTATTAAAATTCACACATAACAATCCTATCAATCAAAAAAAAAAACTATTTAGTCTTAAAAAAACCTATATTAAAAGTGTAAAAGTGTGGACAAAAATTTCTTAATCCATTTGTCTTTAAGTTTTTTTTGAGAAAATATAAAAATTACTATCCATTAGCTATCTTATTAAATAATAAAAAACCTAAGAGTATCCAAGGATTAAATATTATTATATAAAAATACCTATAAAATTTATACCCCAAAAATAAATAAAAATCTAATCTGGTCAAATTTCTATTAGGTTATAAAATATGGTAGAAGAAATCCCTCTGTTCAAGATAAAATCATCACTTCTCCCTGATGTAAACATAGATTACAGTCTACTTGGTTACAAATCCCCAGCTCAAAAAGAACTTTTTGCTTACGAACTTGACTTACAAACAAGATACACTGATCGACAAAGAGAAATAGATTCTCTTAAACAACTTCAAATGTCCAGACACTCAGAAAACGATAGACTAAAAAGAAAATCAGTCGGTGAAGAAATACAGAAAAAGTTCCAAGAATCTCATAAAAACATAGAAATCAGAAATCAGAAAATGCAAAACTCAGACCAAAAACAAACAAAAATTTGTGAACTCATGAAAATGTGCCCTGGAATTAAAGATGCCAATGAGGCAAATTTTTATTTGGAATCTCAAAACTTTAATGTTGAAGGTGCGAGAGATTTCTATACAAGTTGTACAGGCCGTTCTAATGTTGCTGTAAGCAATTCGATAAATATAAAAATAATCCTTCCTGAAAAAACTGAGTTCCAACATACTTTTGATAGTACCTCACTTATGTGGAGTATGCTTGAACAGATTCATAAACGGTTAAGGCAGAAGAAGAATTTTAAAGTATTTGTTAAAAATACTAACAAAGAGATTAGTATAGAAGAAATGACTAGGAAAACTTTTGCCAATTATGGGATAACATCAAATACAATTTTAGTTATTCAATACGTAAATTAGTTTATAGGTTTTTAATGATGTTGTTATAATGATTATTAAGAGACAAATTTTAATTTGATAAATTTGGAAATAAAATTCTTGAAGAGAGTTGATAATTACAAATTATGATTTTTAGTGAATAATCATTAGTTTGATTTTGTTTTTAAATGTTTAACCTTTATGAAAATTTATCTTTAGAATAAATATTAGAAGATATCATATGAATTTATAAGCTGAAACTCTTAGCATATGAAAAAATAGTTCATTTTATTTTTGATAAAAAATGAATGAATAAGAGATTATGTACCTTTTGTCAATTGACTAAAATCTTTAGCATAAGAGTATTTAGGATAACTTAAGACATAAGGCATTAAAGATTTAAAATTGGGAATCGAGAAAACCAGAAAAATAAGAAGCAAGTTCAGAGACAAGGGAGGAATTTTAGAACGAAACAAGAAAGAAAAAATGCAAAAAGCGAGAAATAGGGAATAAAGCATAGAATAAAAATACTGGAAAACCAAAAATAGTTTACACTTAGCGAATCATAAACTTTATATCATAATCATCATCGAAATAAGCATTTTATAACAATTAAGAATTTTTGCCTAATAAATTTATCCAAAAAGTGAAGGTCTTGATGACTCTGATAGTCTATTTCTCCACAATTCCACACATTGCGAAACTGTCATTGCAGCTAAATTCGTAACACAATCAGAACTTACACAGTTTCCCCATGGGCTAATCAATAATAACGAAGGTATTCCAACTAAATTATAATGTCTAACAATAATTTCTCTCAAACCTTGTTCTTTATATGAAATATAACACCAGGGCATCTGATCAATGGCTTCATTAAAATCTTCTTCATTTTTATCACAACTTAAATAAATAATTTCTAAAACTTGTTGTTTTCTATTAGACTTATCATATAATTTTTTCAGATAAGGAAGTATTTTCTTGCAAGGACCAGACCATTTAGCCCCAACATATAACAAAACAATATCTGCGTTTTTAATTTCTTCAATTTGCACTAGCTTGTTTTTTTTGATAAACTGAGATCCTAGAAAATTTTCCATATTATATAGGAATTTTGTCTAGTTTTAAAATGCTTAATATAATACTAAGGTAGTTTTTTTGTGTAATTTATAGTATTTTAGGGTGGTTTTAATATTTTTACATTTTTTTGATTTAAAAGCTTAGAAAATTGTGACATAAACCAAAAAAGATAATTTTTTCCCCTAATCTTGTCCTTTTTTCTCAAACTTTTTTACGAAAAATCCTGTGAAAACTAAAATCCTCTGATATTTTCTTTACAATATCCTTAGCAATTCTTCCTTTAATACCTAATCAAAAATTTTTTCCCTTTAGTGAGTGGATATTATCGACTATAAAAAATGGCAGCAGTGTCGTCAAATGTGCTTTGGGAACTTCTTAAAGACAGTAACTCTTACTTAATCAGAAAAAATGGAAACGATTTTTCAACTGACCCTTACAATTTGTTAAATGCCCACAAGCAAAAATACGCAGGCATTGCTTCGAATTCAGGGGTTGGGGTTTCTTCAAGAAAAAAAGGAGACCCAGTTGTTCTTAGACTTAAGAAACTTAGGAAAAATCAACCTAAGAAAAATCATCATGAAGATACAGTTGCCATTAAGAGAGGAGGATTTTCTGGATCTGCAAAAAATGCTCTTAAAGCTTTTGTGGAGTCTAGAAATACTTCGCTTGCAAAAGTTGCTATAGAAAGGATGAAGAAACTCCATAAATCTGAAGTACCAAAGAAGGTTATTAGTAGAAAGCATTAAAATAAGCTTAGGTTATGCTTTAAAAATTAGATTTTGCGATTTGAAGATACTGGATGATTAGTGGAATTGAAAGAAAAAAAAAACAGAGTTTAGAGTTTATGAAAAGTTTTTTTTTTGGATTTTTAGGATATATTGTTGAGATAAGATTTGTGAAGTTATGAAAATTATTGAAATGCAGGATTTTAGGTTAAAAAAAATACAAGGATTTAATTCTGATTCGAAAAAAAAAGAAGTAAAGTTCATATTTGTTATTGGAATAGGTAATTTTGAAGAGTATGGATAATAGAGTTTAGTTAAAATATGTAGAATTAGTTTTTAATAGCATTAAATTTACAAAGTTAGGCTAATTAATTTCCTTTTTTTTTTTACCTGTTGATAAAGTTTAGACTAATACACAGCAAAAGGTTATATCTTATGCTTTTTTAAAAACATTTTTCACAAGGGTCTTCTTATTCATTTTGATATCATGTTTTTTTTTGCTTTCTTCAGAAAAACTAATCTAAAATATTTTTTGTATTTTTTGAGCTAATGATTTTTTTTTAACTGGGGTTGCAATAGTTTGATATAAACTTGGATACTTGGTCATTAAGTTTTTTTGAGTATTATTAATGACTTTAACATATACCAATAGGGCTGAATATATCTTTTCCCTTATTTCTGTAAAACTATATCTGCCATATAACCAAGTATTTTTATCTTCTAATATAGATTCATATCTATTACACAAACCAATCAATATATAAATCTCTCTTTAATAACCCTTCTACAATCCTAATGATAATTTATATATACTATAAAGTATATCTTCTAAAAAAAAAATCATCATTTCTATATAAATCTCAATGTCAAACCTAGGGAATTATCGTATCATCCGTCCTCTTGGTGGNTTCAATATATCCTCTTTATTAAATCTCATTTCTATATAAATCTCAATGTCAAACCTAGGGAATTATCGTATCATCCGTCCTCTTGGTGGTGGGACTTTCGGTAAAGTAAAGCGTAATCTCTAATTAGTTGCTGAACACAAAATCACCTCTTCACTTGTAGCAATCAAAATACTAAGCAAAAGAGAAATTCAAGAAAGAAATCTTCTCAGAAAAGTCCGTCGCGAAATCCATGTTTTAGAGAATTTTCATCATCCAAACATTATAAAACTCTATGAAGTTATTGACTCATCAACAAGTTTGCTTTTAGTAATGGAATTTCTCCCAGGAGGTGAACTTTACAATGTAATTGAACGTAATGGAAAACTCTCAGAAGATAAATCCCGGTTTTATTTCCAACAAATATTAGCAGGATTGGAATATATACATCAGCAAGGGTATACACATAGAGATTTGAAACCAGAGAACATCCTTTTAGACAAAGATGGAAATTTGAAAATAGGGGATTTTGGGTTAAGTAATATATTACCACCTGGGGAGTTTTTAAAAACATCGTGTGGTTCGCCAAACTATGCAGCACCTGAGGTGATTAGTGGAAGCAAATATTGTGGAAGTGAAATTGATGTATGGAGTCTGGGTGTTGTTCTGTATTCACTAGTCTCAGGCCATTTACCTTTTGATGAAAGTGCAATCCCAGCTTTATTCGCCAAAATAAAATCAGGGCGTTACGATATCCCTTATTTTTTTTCAGAACAACTACATGACTTAATCAATAGAATTTTTACTATAGACCCTATATTTAGAATTACTATTAGACAAATCTGGAAACATCCATGGAATCAAATTGGAATTCCTTACACAATACCCTGTTCACGAATGATGAAAGAACTTTATTGTAAAGAACTTAATGTTAAAGCAATTAAAGATACACTTTCATATCCAGAGTTCATGAATATTAATATAGAAAAAGATCTTATAAATGTGATTAATGGAAAAACTCTTGATCATTATGGAATAAAACCTGTTTATAAGATTTTTGTTGATATAAATGTTGCTGCAAGAAGAAAAGAAATTGATCATTTTCCTATAAAACAATCGATTTTCAATTCGATTACTTATGAAAATTGGATTAATGAAGGGACAACTAAAGCTAGTTCAACTATGGATGTTGATTCTGAGTCTATAGTTCCAAACAATTGGACTTATGGTTTCAGATGTACACTTCAACCTTATTTTTTTACTGTAAAATTGCTTGAAGGGTTCACTCAGGCAGGGTTAAGGTGGAAAAGGATTTCGCCTTTTAGAATGACTGCTAAAAACACGAAAATCAAAGTTGAAGTGGGAATTTGTAAGTATGGCGCTGCATTTGTAGTGGATTTTATACAGAAAAGAGGCAAAGTTATGGATTTATTAGACATACTCCATACAGTGTATAGTTTTCTTTATAGGAATATACATTTTTGATTACATAATAATAAAGGTTGATTAAGGTAGTTTGGATTTGAGAGGAAAACTTTTTTTCAAGAAAATAATATTAAATTTTAAGTAGAATTAGGCAAATCATTGGGTTTGTGGGTATAAAATATGATAATTACAGGATTTTAGCATCAGAATTTAAAATGTTATTTAAATGATTTGGCAAATTACGATAAAAGGATTATGTTTTATATCTAACTACAATTTTTATGCATATTAATTTAAATCTTAAACAAAATCTCAGTAATTTAAGCTTCTATTTATATAATAATAATAATACAACTTGTCTTATATTAAAAATTCACCTAAACCTTAAAATCTATTTCCAAGCCTTTTAAACCTCATTCCCCATACAATAAAATTACCTAAAACAAAAAAAAAGTCTATTCAACAGCTCATAATTCCTAAAAAATCTCCATAATTTGACATGAAGAATAGGTTAAAATACAAAATAAACATAATAATAAAAACTATGTATTCAATTAGCTCCTACCCTTCAAAAAACAAAGACTTTGTAACCTCACTCAATTGGGAAGCCTGGAAAAAGTTCTCAATCCGGAACTCTCCACCAAGTTCACGAAAATTTTTTCATAGAAGCCCTAGGCCGACTGTAAAAAACTATTTTTTAAACAATATCATTATCAATGGTCACACGGCAAGGCTAAAAAATGAAAGCCAAGCTTCAACATCAAGACGTAAAAGTATGGATTTTTATAATAGTCCATCACATTCAAGCAGTAGGCCAAAGGATTTTACTATATCAGCTATTGAACAAATGGGACTTTCTATTAAAAGACTTTCGACTAGTGAAGCGAAAAGAAATCAAAGCGCTGAAAACTCTGCGAAAAAAATCAGAAATGAAGTTTCAGCGATTGGAGTGAGGAAAAATTTACATGATAAAATTCAAAGTCATTATAAAATTTGCAATGCAAGGTATAGAAAAACTTCGACTTGAGGGTAAAAAAAGTAAAGACGTAATTTTTTAAGCTAAATGACAAGTTTTATATGAAAAGATAAAATTCTTAAATTTTATATGTTGGTGTTGTATTTTATAGGATTTTTTTTATTTTGTTTGATATTTTTTAATGATTTATAGTGTGAATAAGCTTTTGTGATACTGGAATTATTTATTAATTGAACAGATGATGGGATTTTTAAACGTAAGTCTTATAGTTTTTATATATAAAATGGATTGTATGATTGAATTTTTTTTACCAATCAAGAGTTTTGGGGGTTTCTGTGGATTATTAGACTTAATTAAGGTTTATGCATATTTTTTAAACTTTTCAAAATGATTTTCATCAGATTTTATATGTTTATCTAAACTTTATAAGTATTTTATTTGAGAAATTTAGTTATATTAGGAAACTTTCTTTTGATAAAAAATATTTTCGTATTTTGTGTTGGTTTTTTAGTAAATGTATAGTTTTACCGCTTTTTTATATAAAACTTTGTTTAAGAAATATTTTTTTTGATGTGTGGTTATCATTCAAATCTTTTTCTATAAACCACCAAAATTTTTTCATGGAGTTTTATACAATTAAATGCGTTTTAATGTTTTTTTGTTGTATTTTAGTAGTTTTTTTATGTAATATACATGAAAATACTTGTTTTTTTTTTACAACTGATTTAAAAGTAGTTTTATGTTTAGTTTTTATATGGTTGCCGCTATTTTCGTAGGGACTTTTTCTTGGTTTATAGTCTCAAAATCAAGATTTATACCCAGATGTCTTTCTTTTTTGAGTTTTCAAAGATTTTCAAGGCATAAAGGATTTTCCAGTACTTTAAAACTATTATTTTAGATCTTAGCAAAATGATAAATTCGCATATCGAAGTCCTTGCAAACTTTTAGTTTTAATCAATTAACCATTTTACGATAACGCCTATTAAGTAAAAGCTAAGTCAGTATATAAATCTTTGATTACAAGCTTGAGTGTTAATTTCTAGGGAATTTAATCAGAGCGGTTTTAGAGTTTAGGGAAAAAAACTTAAGTTCATTTTACTTATATTATGATAACCCGACCTTCTGATTTACAAAAGCGCGTCAAAATTGTTATTTAAACAAGATTCTCTTTGGTTCTTAGTTAAATCTTAGGAAAATATCATAAACTATATAATCCTAAAAAACATCATTTGGTCCTTTCTCAAAAGCCTTCAGCGAAAAAGAACAGGAGTTTTTCATTCAATCTTCAAAAACTAACCCTAAAACCCTATCCAAAACCTCAAAAAATTAATAGTTTTCAAAAATCAGTGCTTTTTAGTATTCCCTCCATAGCCACAATCTAAGAATGCCTTTCATTAGACTTAAATTCCAATTTAAATCATCCATTAAAAAAAGTACCCTATCATATCAAAACCTAAACCTAAAAAACACCCAAAATTATTTGTATATGTATATCTAAAGCTCCATACTAACTTTCTAGACATAGACATTTAAAACGATTTGAATCCACTATTATAATTATAAATGGGCGATCATCATCATCATAAACGCGAGTGGGAAGCACACCTATGTGGGTGTTGTGATGACTACTGTCTTTGTTACATCTCATGCTGTGGTGGCCCTGTTACTTTCGACTTCTTGCAAATGATTGCTGTCGACTTAGTTACAGAAGAAGGTGTGTGTTCCTCATACTGCCTTGATTGCTGGCTTTGGACAATTGGCAACGCTTTGAACAGAGGAAGATTTCGTGCTTCTCTAAATATCAAAGGAGACTGTTGCACAGACTGCCTGATTTGGTGGTGTTGCCCACTATGTGCAACTATCCAAGAATACAAGGAAGCTAAGCTCTCAAAGAGAAGAGCTATTGCAGCAGCTCAGAGCAGTCAGCCAGCTTATATTATGCCACCAGGAGGAGCTGTGATTGTTCAGCCTCACGCTTAAACTTAGTTAATCTTTATATATTCACTATGTGTTATCTGATGGCAGTTACTTAAAAGTTTTGATTTAAGCAACGAAATTAGAAATTTTGTATGATTGGCTGATGATTAGGCTTACGAAGCATTTTGATGTTCATGAGATCAGTGGGTTAGATGATAAAAAATGATAAAGGAGTATAGGCGCTTAAAAGGGAAGAGCATTAAAAGTGCTGATATTGAGATGTTTGACTGGAGTATAAGTATATAAACACTTTATATGGATTTCTGAGAGGAGTTTTAGCTTATCATTCGAAAATATATGATTTATGAGGTACTAGGATTTTGGTACGATTGAAAGATATAACATTTTTTTGACCGGCAGATATTACTTGGAAAAGAGGTGATGATAAGTTTATACAAAAATAGGTTGAAGGGGGCTTTTAAAAATAAGTTAAATACTTTTGAATTTTGATTATGGGGTTTAATGGCTGGTTATTATTTTTATAAGATTTAAAGGCTAATTTGGTATAAGTATATTTCTAGCTATAAAGTTTAATTTCAAAAGTATTTTCTTATTTAGGTTTAATAAGACTAAAGGAAAACTTAAATCAATTTTTGGATTTAAGTATTGCCAAGAAAAAGTTTAAAAAAATATCTACAAAAAAGAGTAATTTTTGTATATTACCGAGAAAGTCCTGATTTATCAAATTTATGTGTT
This sequence comes from Stentor coeruleus, assembly GCA_001970955.1. NCBI lineage: Eukaryota > Ciliophora > Heterotrichea > Heterotrichida > Stentoridae > Stentor > Stentor coeruleus. The sequence goes on along the minus strand of MPUH01000269.1, from coordinate 48,799 downwards.
TTTTATTGTTTAGATCTTATTTTAAATTAGCAAAAAAAATACTTTTTTACTTAGAAACTATCATATTTTTATTGTATATATCGATAATTTTATGTAATCCTATAATTAATTTAATAGAAATCATGGTTTGCCAGGTCTAATAGTTACTTTAATTTTTTCTATATGAAATTAAAATCTCAATGATAAAAAATAGATTTCATTGACTTATATGATTAAAGCGTAAAATATGACAAGAAAATAAAATTCTCCAAAATTTAAAACCATCCAATACTAGAAAATACACTTATTCTTCTTATATAAAAAATGCTTATTCTTTTATAAAACTACTCATTTTTCTCTCATATAAAAATTACTTATTCTTCCAATATATAATATGCTTATTCTAATTATATATAAGACAGCTCTAAAACTAATAAATTTTTCTTAGTTTCTATTTTCTAAGAAATACGGAAAAAATTCTCAATCAACCTTTAAAAAAAAAAAAAAAAATAAACTCCAAGTCTGCCTTCTTTGCCAACCTAAAAACTAAAACTTTTATTAAATTTTCCCATATCAAAAAACAAAGCTTAAATAATTATCTTTACTATATTGAAAATTTCTAGAATCCACCCCTTACATTAATCCAATCACAGTTCTAGTTAAATGGAAAACTTAACTACATAATTCATTTTTCCTTATCTCCCTAACAAAATGAAGCTTAGGGAGTTTTTTCGGCCTAACACTAGTAGAACTCATCCCTGGCCTTTCTTTTTTCATATACTTTTTCGCAGACATATTAACACTACCACATCTACTACCCAAAACTTTAAACTGATGTTCCTGTTTCATATCAAAACCAGACACTTTAAAAGCTTCCTTTTCTTTACACAAACGAAATATACGTTGTTTATATTGTGACAATGTCTCAAGGGGATTTTTCAATCTAAAAACCTTAGTTTTGATAAAGTTTTTTTGAGTCAGCTTATCATAAATCACATTTTCTGGTATATCTGCTTGTATTTCAATATCCTTACTGTCAAACATATTTTATCTAAAATAAATTAGTCTTTTTCATGATCCTCAAAAACTCTTCTTGACTGATTTCGCCATCGCCATCCCTGTCAGCTTCTTCAATCATTTCCATTAATTCTTCATCAGTCATGGTCTCTCCAAGTTCTTTAGCTACCCTTTTGAGGTTTTTAAATGAGATTTTTCCAGTGTTATCATCATCAAAAAGCTTAAAAGCCTTAAGGATCTCTTCACGAGGGTCCCTTTCAGCCATTTTGGCGGCCATCATTTCTTCAAACTCGTTGTATTCAATTGTCCCTGAACCGTCTTTATCCATTTCACTAATCATTCTTTTGACTTCTTCTTTTCGAGGCTCAAAACCTAGAGCTCGCATGGCTACTTTGAGTTCTTTTGAGTCTATGCTTCCTGAACCATCTGTGTCAAAGAGGTCAAAAGCTTCTTTTATTTCTTGTCTTTGTTCTTCTGTAAGTTCTGTACGACCTTTTCTTTGATTTTTTTGTGGAGGCCTACGTAAACCTGATGACATTTAAATTATTCCTATAGGTGGATGTAAATGGAAATCTAGAAATAAGAAAACAAGAGAAAAATTATTTAGTGGGAAATTAGCTTTTTATGATTGGATTTGTGTTATTGGATGGTTTTAGTATTATTAAAAGGGTTTAGATTGTTTTTCTGGATTTAATAATAAGTGTGGATATTAAATTGAGTATTTGTCATGGAGTTTAAAGGTTTAGATAAAGGTAAATAGTGAAGTTGGTGTATGGAAAACTTGTAAAGCAATCTTTTTAAAGCTATATTTAATAGTCCTACAGAAAAGAAACTCATGATTTAAAAGAATATGCCTTACAATAAAATTCTGTTTGATAATATCTAAATTTCTTCACAACTTATAGAAAAATATATTTGAATATAACAATTATCATAAACATTAGGAACTAATATAATTAAATATGATTTTAAAATACTAAAGCATATAAAATACCTATTAATAAACTAGTCTTATCAAAATCCCAAGCATATTATACAATAATTTCTCAATTAAAACTTATCAATTTAATATGTATTTTCCATAACTACAGCTGCAAACAATCTCAAAGCCTAAACTTTTTGAAAATCTATTATAAAGCTCAAAAACAAATCTCGAATAAAATCAATCATAACCTACAAAAATCCTAGACACCTAAACAAATAAACTGTCTGAAAAAATCATTTTTAAAAATCCTAAAAATCGCTAAAACAAAAAAACCTTAAAAAAGAGTCACTTTTAACATAAAAATAAAAAAAAAAGCACAACCTTCTAAAAACGCTAAAAAACCCCAGTTTTTCAATCAAAATTTATCATCTCATCTCCATTTCATATCCTAAAAATAGTCTTATCACAAAAAAAAATCTCTTCTACATCTATTCATTCACAATATTTAAATATCTAACCTTAATCCCTATAAACATTTTCAATAAAGATATTTTTATAAACTAATTCTAACTATAAACGACCCTCTCCACTAAAATCAAATTTTTTTTTTTATATAAACATACTTAATTACCTATCCCTTAACCTATATTACACTCTTTTCAAAAGAAAGGGAGAGCTTATTAGATCTTCAAGGTTGTCTTCAATAATAGTATTCAGTTTAATCCTGGGGTAACGATATTTATTAAATTTGTGTATAGCTTCATCTGCAAGAGAACTTTGTGGGTATGATTCAGCTGTGCTAGTAGATGCAGATCTGCTATGACATCCGTTATTATAACTCGAGTCCAGATCATCTAGTAAAAGCACTTCTTCTAATTCTTTATCAACGATTTCACAACAATTGCCCATTTTTAATTTTATCATATAATGTCAGAGCGGTATAAGACCTAAAGCTAATTTTTATAGTCTATTAAGTAAAATTATCTTATGAAATAGAATAAATACTATTATTTAACTTATAAAGTAGGTTAAATACTATTAATTAGCTTTCTGCTTTAAATTTTTTAATATACAGTTAAATAGGCTTTATGCTTTAAGGAATTAAACACTAAATCTCCAGTATCAAAGATCGCCTTTAGTAAATTCCAACAAATAATTTACTATACATCGATACTATTTAATACAAAAAAACCAACTTTTTTATTCAAATTATATCAATCATAAGGGTCATCTGTTATTTTATATAAAAACTCTAATCTTGCTAAAAAAAATACTCAGGTTAAAAATCACACAACATCCTAAAACACTAAAATAATTACTTTCTATACAACTCCTCATCTATAAACATAACTTTTAATTCTCTTTTTCAAAACTAAAAATAAAACTTAATCTAAACTTTTTTAATCTAATTAGGTATAGCCAAAAGTGTATCCAAATACTCCCAACGTTTAAGAAACCCTCCACGTTTAGCCTCAGCACATTCACTAGCTATAGCTACAGGTCTCTTACACCTAATTTTCACTAAGCATTCATGAGCCATATCTTTAAACCCACCTTCATTTTCAGCAAGTATTAAAGCAACCAATTTCTTAACCAAAGCTTTTAAATCCCCAAGGAGCTTAACTTCAAATTCATCAGCAACATACTTCCTAATTTTAGGTTTTTGTGTCATAAGGTCTTGTAAATCTTCAATTCCAACAGTATTAACACTATCAGAAGGTAAGTTTTCTAATAAATCCAAAACAACTTTTAAAGATAAAATGCGAATATCTTCATTTGTATGATCAAAAAGGTCAATACAATAATTAACGATACTTTCACAAACTGAACTTTGTTCATAATTTAGATTTCCGATGTTACTTTCAGTTATATGTGAGAATTCTAATTGCATATGGATTTCTTCTAAAGCTTTTTCTTGTAAGGACTGATCTTTAGAAAGTAATGTAGAGTAAAGAGCTGGAAGGAGGGTTAAAGATGTGATTTTCAAGTTTGTAATGATTTTAAAGACTTCATTTCTAGTTTTAATTGATGCATATGGTTGAGACATAGCAGGGATAAGAACTTTACTGATGATTTGCCCAGTTGGAAATGGATGAACACATAGTCCAACAGCATTTGCGTGTATAGTTTCCGCATCTTTTGATCTTACAATTCTTGAAACTACTTCAATAGCTTTGTTTATAAGTTCTTCTTCTTGAATACTTAAAGTGAAGATTTTTTTAACTGCGACAGTAAAAGTTTTCCACTAAATAAAATTTACGCTTTCGTCGTATCCGTGCCATTTCTCGACAACTTCATCAGCGAGTTCATCAATTATTTCTATAAAAATCTCAGTATCTTTTTTACATAAACAAAAAAGAGCTTTCATTATACCATCGTTTTTGTTGGAAATATCAGTGTTTCCAAAAGCTTCAGCTTGGAGTAAAATACGGATTATATCGGTATTAAATCTTGATAATTCTCTGATATCGCCAAGTTCTTCTTGTCGTGATTCGATTAAAATTAGAAACTCAAAAACTTCTATTATATGGAAGCATTGGCCTGGACCTAAATTTTTCACAACCTTCGCCAAACTTTTTACCAACGGACTCATTTGCCTAGAAAGCCTACTTATCCCCATTTCGGGAGGTAAAGCTTCAGCAACCCCTAACAACAAAAACTTTAAAACTAACAAAGCACCTTCAAAATTATTTTCTTGAGCTTCTTGTAACTCTCCCTGAAAACAGTTAAAAATTGTCATTAAGCAAATATATGAAGACTTTGGTGGCTATAGATTCCATACCTTACCCTAATAGCAGATAAAACTTGCGGCATATAACTATTTGTATCAACAAATCTTCCAACGAGTTTTGTGGCAAGTTGTAAATTTTTGAGTATCTCAGATGAATTGTTGATAGTAAGAGCTTTGCACATACAAATAAGAAACTTTTCCAAATACATAGTAATAGAGTCTTCAGTAAAAATTATCAAAGCTAGTAAAAGATTTGAAGAATAAAGCCGGGATGTTGAAATCCAGTCACCAAGTTCAACAAAAATAGCATTAAGATACCTTCTGATATATTGGCGGAAATATAATCGTGAACCTAAACGAGGTCTTTTGACAAATGGTTCAGGTAAAGGTAAATCACTCATAAGTCCTTCAAAAGTCCAAGGTTCCTGATAACCTAATTGTCTCATTTCTCTTATTTCTTTTTCTTTTTCTTCCTCATAAATCTGCCCAACTTCTTCAATATACCGAAAACAATCTTCTTTGATTTCAGGGATCGGGTCAAATAACCCTGAGATTATATAAGGAATCAATCTAGACTCATGGTCATATTTGTCAGGAAGTCTACAAAGCCAGTCAGCGATGACTTCAAAAAAATAAGCTCTAACATGAGCGGATTTATCATTAACTAACATCGCCAAATAATTTAATCTTGTTGAAGGTTCATAAAAATCTTTTACTGGTACAACATTTGGATCTCTAAAACCAATAAGTGCTTCAACAATAGACGAATTGTATTTATAAACTCCACAATACATAACTTGTCTTATAGCTTCAAGACCAGATTTACGAACTTTCCAATGTTTATGGACTAATGAGGTTAATAAAGATCTGGCCATTTGTTCTGAATAATGTAATAGCTTTTCTGTAGCTTTTTTACATAATAAAGCCATCGCTGAACAGCCTTGTTGAATAACTTCTCCTGAGGCTGGGTCCATAACTAGAGCTTTAGTGATACCTGTGCATTCATCTAAGTACCCGAAAAGTAATTGTGGTGAGGATTTTTCAAGGATGATATAAACAAGTCCACCAATGCACTTTCTGATTTCTTCAGATTTTTCAGGAGGATTTGTGACTATTTGTGGCTTTTGAGATGCTACTGGCTTTAATTGTTCAGGGAGTCCAATAAGACCTTCTAGATCATAAGCTCCAAGTCTATCAACAATCACTGGGAACATATAACTCAAAATACCCGCGATATCTGATGACCCCTTTAAAAGGCTATTTATATAATACTGGTTTAACATTTGAATAGACATTTCGCGGCATGCCTCTTTTTCGTCACTTATGAGCTTTAGAAGAGTTTTTCCTAAGTCTTCTAGAAGCTCTTGCATTATGTCTGTGTAAAGATTACATGGCTTGAGAACTGGCTCACGTGCCAGGTCTGAGAGGAGGGTTTTCAGGCTTGACCGACGAGTTTCAGCTCGAGAATCTTTTAGCCCGTTTACTTCTCGTGAGAAATAGGTTAGGAAATCTTGTGAGGAGTGACGGTAAGCTTCAGACATTGATTATTAGTTATCATATTTTTGCATATTTTGGGTTAATTTTGCCTTTTTTAGAGATTTTTAGTGGATTTTTTAGATTTTATGAGGTTTTTAAGTGATGGGGTTATTGTGAATGATTAGGGTCTTATGGTTTATGAAAGGATTTGCTTGTAATGTTTTTGATGATGGATTATGTGATAAAAATTTTGAATTATCACTGGTAATAGATTTTTAGTGGTTTAAGCTTATAAGTTTCAATAAAATTTTTAAGGGTATTTTTTAGAGTATCAAAAAGATTGCAGAATAAGCGATTGTTTGTTTAATAAATTTTATTTATGATAAAGTTAGGTTTAAATATCAAATTAACTGCATTATTAAGTTTTTAATATAAAGTAAACATATATAATAAAACTATCAGTAAACTTTAGTCAAAATTTTCCTATTTTTCTTTAAGTTTTGTGTAAAATATTTTAAGCTTTCATTAAGAGATATTTTTATATGACAGAACTAATCGCCTAATTTTATCAAAAAAATGACAACTAAAATTTTATTTAAAGGCACTTATTTTTATTGAAGGACAACTTTTTATTCAGTATTAAGATCTTATGCTAAATAAACATAAGTAAATTTATGAATATAATCTTTAAGACTAAATAGTCTAGAGTATGAATACAAGCAATGCTATGTTGTTGCAAATTCGCTATTTAAGGGCAATAAATCGCATAAAAATTCATAAAATCTATTAGCAAATCGAATTCTCTAAAAAAAAACGCAATTCCCAATTCACATAATATAAAAAGTTAATCAGCCTTGAAATCATTATAACTCCAATACAAAATATTTACCCTTCAAAACCATAATCTAAATACCTGAATCACTCAAAAATCCTAACAAAAATAATCTCTACCTCATACTTTCTTCTATACCCAAATCTTCAAAAATTCTCCCTTTTAATCTCTTATCTCTTCTCATCTCTATCCTTACCATTCCCTAATAAGTTTAAGATGATTGATGGTTAATAAAAAATGTATCGCGGCCACAACGAGGGCAAAAAAGTGCTATCAACTAAGTGGAACGAATACAATAAGCAAATCCATTATAAAAAACTTAGGAACATCAAAGGCCAAGTGGATTCAGCATGTCCTGCAACCTATGGTTCATTACGCAGAAAACCAAAAAAAGAGCAGTTAATGGAAGATAGGTTCACTGAAATAGAAAGAGAAAATCGTATCCTTCTTGAGAAAATGTCGCAGATTGTCAATTCGCGGCAGCATCGATCTTCGTCTACAGGCAGAAGAAAAAGCTTAAACACTGAAGCTCGCAAACGTCAGAATTTGCAAATTGTCATAGAAAATCAAGCTTTACTTAAGCGTTTACAGGACAAACAACCTTCTTATAGTGTGTATAAATGGGAAGAAGAACGTAAAAGCACAGAAAAAAGATTGAGGAACATATGCGAGTTCCCTTATACACTTGGGAATTACGATGAAACACCTAGGAAAACTAGTGAACCAAGGACCAGACAAAGTTCAAGAAGCAGGAAAATCATTAGAATCGTCGAAAGCGCATCAAAAAACCCAAGAAAACTTTCGCCGATTAGCAAGCGAAGAATCCAAACAGTATTTAAAAAAGGTATGAGCGTTGGTGATAAGCATTTTATTGTCGAAATACAAAAAAAACCAGAAACTGTCGTGATTTTAGCTTTTGACATTGAAAGTCCTGAGAGTTTTTGTTTAGAACTCAAACACTCTGAAGCACTTGAGCTTATGAATGGAAGAGAAAACTATCAAGCTTTAGCTAATATGCTAGGAGTTGAAGATGGTGAACTTATATTACTTGACCCAAGGCAAAATTTTGAAATAGGACAAGGAGCTATAGTAAATAATAGAACAGGGCAAAGTGCAAGAAAATTTGATCAAGATGATTTAGTTGTAGAAAGTGAGAGTTTGTTTCATAGAAAAAACAATTCTTTTAGTGCTGCTGTTTCAGCCGTACATCCACAAGAGGAATTTGGAATGACACATCCAGTGTTTATTAAAAAATATTCTGATGATGAGTTTGATGAGGAAAGTAGACCTCAAAAACCACAGTCAGGAGAGAGGCTTAAAAGAAAACCTTCAGGTGAATCGTCAAAAAAATCTTTTGATAGGTTTGAAAGAGAGAGGTCGTTTAAAGATATGCCTAAGGTTGAAGGAGATGCTATGACTTTTGAAGAAAGTATCCCTAAAAATGAAAATGTATTTTCGATTGGGTCTAAGAAAAAACTATCTAAAGATAGGTTTTATGAAGAAAAAACTGAGAAAAAAGAGACTGACTATGAAAATTATGATGATTTCGACTCAGTTGATTCTTCTAAAGATAAAAAGGTTATGGAAGAGTCGAAAAAGTCCTTTGAAAAAATGGACTTCAGCGAAAAGGTTGAAAAAAAATCATTACCGCCATCAGAAAAGTCTTCTAAAAAGTCGGTTAAAAGTATTTCAGGGAGATTTTTGATTAAAGATGAGTCAAAAAAAATAGTGCCTGTTGGCAATGAGGACAAAAAGCTTTTTATAGAGGAAAAATGTGTAGAAAAACCCTCTGAAAACTATGGTGTAGATACAATGTCTAGAAAATCTTCTAAAATGTCTGTAAAAAACACTGAAAAAGCTAAGGAAAATTCAGTTGGGGAAAATGAGGATATTGAAAAACCTGAAGAATACCCTGATGAGTATAATTCAGAAAAAAATTCAAGGGAATCTCGTAAAACTATACAAAAAGATCAGTCAGAAAAGTTTATAAAAAGCCATGGATCTAAAGATAAAGTTTCAGTTAAATCAGAGGAAAATTCTTATGATAAGAATGGAGAAATATTTGAAAATGATGCTAAAAGTCCATCAGTACATGACTATAAGTCAGAAGAAGAGCCTGATCAGAATAAGAATGAAAGTGAAGAGGAAGTTTATTATGAAGATGATATGGAAAAAAGCTCGGAAAAAGCTGTTGATGAATGCTTTGATGATTTGAAAAAAGCTCAAAGTATATCGGATGAATTCGAGAAATCAGAAGAATATGTTGAAACTAGAGGGAAGGATAAATTTGAAAAAAAAGGTTTTTCTAAAGAACAGTCGTATAAAAGTATTGAGAAGCATGAGGAGAAAGTTATATCTAAAGAGCAATCATATAAAAGTATTGAGAAACATGAGGAGAAAGTTATGTCTAAAGAACAGTCACATAAAAGCATTGAGAAGCATGAGGAAAAAGCTATATCTAAAGAACAGTCATATAAAAGTATTGAGAAGCATGAGGATAAAGTTGTATCTAGAGAACAATCACATAAAAGTATTGAGAAACCTGAGGAGAAAGTTGTATCCAGAGAACAATCACATAAAAGTATTGAGAAACCTGAGGACAAAGTTGTATCTAGAGAACAATCACATAAAAGTATTGAGAAACCTGAGGACAAAGTTGCATCTAGAGAGCAATCACATAAAAGTATTGAGAAACCTGAGGAAAAAGTTGTATCTAGAGAACAATCATATAAAAGTATTGAGAAACCTGAGGACAAAGTTATATCTAGAGAACAATCGCATAAAATTATTGAGAAACCTGAGGACAAAGTTGTATCTAGAGAACAATCACATAAAAGTATTGAGAAACTTGAGGAGAAAGTTGTATCTAGAGAACAATCACATAAAAGTATTGAGAAACCTGAGGAGAAAGTTGTATCTAGAGAACAATCACATAAAAGTATTGAGAAGCCTGAGGACAAAGTTGTATCTAGAGAACAATCACATAAAAGTATTGAGAAGCATGATGAAAAAGCTTTGTCTAAAGAGCAATCATATAAAAGTATTGAGAAGCATGAAGAAAAAACTTTGCCTAAAGAAGAGTCACATAAAAGCATAGAAAATCATGTAGAAAAAGTGGTGTCCAGAGAGGAGTCCCATAAAAGCATCGAAAAGCATGAGGAAAATGTTATTTCTAGAGACCAATCACATAAAAGCATCGAAAAACATGAAGAAAATTTTATTTCTAGAGACCAGTCACATAAAAGCATCGAAAAGCATGAAGAAAATGATATACCACGAGACCAGTCGCAGAAAAGCATTAAAAATCCTGAGGAAAAGGTTATTTCTAAAGATCATTCACACAAAAGTATCGAAAATTCTGAAGAAAAAACTATATTACAAAAAGAGTCAAATAAAAGCATAGAAAAAATTATATCTAAAAAAGAATCTCATAAAAGTATTGAAAAACTTGAAGAAAAAAATATTTCACGAGAGCAATCCTATAAAAGTATTGAAGAAAAAGCTATACCTAAAGATGCATCTCATAAAAGTATAGAAATACATGAAGAAAAAGTTCACAAACCTCAAAATTCATCAAGAAAATCAATAAAATCACATCATTCATCTAAAAAGTCCTTATCAAAAACTCCAGAATCTCTTACTAAAAATTTCCCACAAGAAAATCAAGAAGAAAACCTAAATATCAGTTCAAAACCCCCAACAGAGCATTTTGAAGAAATTAAAGCTGATGCAGAACTTCAAAATCTTGATTCACAACTAAGCCAAGAAGAACTTATAAGGTCTAATCATATAATAAAAGAACCATCATTACTTAGATCTGATAATGTTCTTGCTGATTCATCATTTGACCCTATTAAAGATGGAACTTTTACAAAAGATCTCCCTAACCTTGACGATGATAAAACAATAGAAAAAGATCATGAATTAAGAATTTCTGAAGAGAAAATAAAGGAATCTGATGAAAAAGAAGAAGCTAAGAATGAAAAAGTAGAGGAGGAAATGAAAGTTGATATTAAAATTAATGCTGAAATTGTTTATGAAAAGCGTGAAGGGCATGATAAAAATACAGATTTTGATATTGAGATTGAAGCTACAGAAAATTTTGTTGTGAAAAATGATCAGGAAAATAATGAGGATTTTGAGAAGGAAAGTTATCATGAAGAAAAGATTATAGAACATCATGAAAAGCATACTGAACAAGATGAGGGAGATTTTACTGAGCATCATGATGTAAAAAATGATGAACATGATGAACATAATGAAGTAAAGATTGATAAATATCATGAAGAGAAGGTTGAAGAGTTTCAAGAAGAAAAACCTGCAGAGCATCATCATGAAGAAAAGCCTACAGAACATCATGAAGAAAAGCCTATTGAACATCATGAAGAAAAGCCTATTGAGCATCATGAAGAAAATCCTATTGAGCATCACCATGAAGAAAAAGCAGCTGAGCATCATCATGAAGAAAAAGCAGCTAAGCATCATCATGAAGAAAAAGCAGCTGAGTCTCACGAAGAAGAAATAGTTGAGCATCATCACGAAGAACAACCTATTGAACACCACGAAGCAAAGCCTTTTGAAAGCCATGAAGAGAAGCTTGTTGAGCATCATGAAGAAAAATCTGTTGAATGCCATGAAGAAGATCCTGTTGAACATCATGCTGAACACCATGAAGAGAAGCCTACTGAACACCACGAAGAAAAGTCTGTTGAACACCATGAAGAAAATCCTGCTGAACATAATGAAGAGAAGCCTACTAAGCACCACGAAGAAAAAACTGTTGAAAACCATGAAGAAAATCCTGAGCAAAATGAAGAAAAGCCTACTGAGCACAAAGAAGAAAAGTTTACCGAGCACCATGAAGAAAAGCCTGCTGAGCACTATGAAGAAAAACTTGTTGAATATCATGAAGAGAAGCCTATTGAGCATTATGAAAAAATGCCTGCTGAACACCATGAAGAGAAGCCTATTGAGCATCATCATGAAGAAAAGCCTGCGGAACATCATCATGAAGAGAAGCTTATTGAGCATCATGAAGAAAAGCCTGTTGAGTACTTTGAAGAAAAGCCTGTTGAGCACTTTGAAGAAAAGCCTGTTGAGCATCATGAAGAAAAACCTGTTGAGCATCTTGAAAATCATGCTGAGCATCATGAAGAAAAACCTGTTGAGCACCATGAAATAAAATCTGTTGAGCACCATGAAGAAAAATCTATTGAGCATCATGATGAAAAAATTGTTGAGCACCTTGAAGAAAAGCATGTTGAACATCACGAAGAAAAACCTATTGAACATCATGAAGAAAAACCTGTTGAACATCACGAAGAAAAACCTATTGAACATCATGAAGAAAAACTTGTTGAGCATCATGAAGAACATCCAGTAGAGCATCATGAAGAAAAGCATGCAGAGCATCACGATGAAAAACCTGTTGAGCACCTTGAAGTAAAGCATGCTGAACATAACGAAGAAAAATCTGTTGAGCATCATGAAGAAAAACCTGTTGAGCACCTTGAAGAAAAGTATTCTGAGCACCAAGAAGAAAATCCTGTTGAACACCTTGAAGAAAAGCATTCTGAGCATCAAGAAGAAAATCCTGTTGAGCATCATGAAGAAAAGCCTTCTGAGCATCAAGAAGAAAATCCTGTTGAGCATCATGAAGTAAAGTCTGTTGAGCATCATGAAGAAAAGTCTGCTGAACGCCATGAAGAAAAACTTGTTGAACATCAAGAAGAAAAACCTGATGAGCATCATGAAGAAAAGCTTGTTGAATATCACGAAGAAAAACCTGTTGAGCATCATGAAGAAAAACCTGTTGAACATCATGAAGAAAAATCTGCTGAGCACCATGAAGAAAAGCATACTGAATACCAAGAAGAAAAACTTGCTGAATATCACGAAGAAAAGCCTATTGAGCATCATGAAGAAAAATCTGCTGAAGACCATAAAGAAATGCATGTTGAGCACCATGAAGAAAAACTTGTTGAGCACCATGATGAAAAGCCTGCTGAGCATGAAGAAAAGCCAGTAGAGCATCATGAAGAAAAGCCAGTTGAACATCATGAAGAAAATTCAGTAGAATATCATGAAGAAAAACCAGTTGAGCATCATGAAGAAAAACCAGTTAAACATCATGAAGAAAAGCCAGCAGAGCATCATGAAGAAAATCCAGCAGAGCATCATGAAGAAAATCCAGCAGAGTATCATGAAGAAAATCCAGCAGAGCATCATGAAGAAAAGCCAGTTGAACATCATGAAGAAAAGCTAATTGAACATTATGAAGAAAAGCTAGTTGAAAATCATGAAGAGCATCCAGTAGAACATCATGAAGAAAAGCCAATTGAGCATCACGAAGAAAAGTTAGTTGAACATCATGAAGAGCATCCAGTAGAACATCATGAAGAAAAGTCAGTTGAGCATCATGAAGAAAATCCAGCAGAGCATCATGAAGAAAAACTAGTAGAACATCATGAAGAAAAATCAATTGAGCATCATGAAGAAAAACCAATCGAGCATCATGAAGAAAAGCCAGCTGAGCATCGTGAAGAACATTCAGTAGAACATCATGAAGAAAAGCCTAGTGAAGATCATGAAGAAAAGCCTAGTGAGCATCATGAAGTAAAGCCTAGTGATCATCATCATGAAGAAGAACCTACTGATCATCATGAAGAAATGCCCAGTGAGCATCATGAAGAAAAGCCCAGTGAGCATCATGAAGAAAATCTAGTAGAACATCATGAAAAAAATCCAATTGAGCATAATGAAAATAAGCCAGTTGAGCATCATGAAGATAAGTTAGTTGAGCATCATGAAGAAAAGCCAATTGAGCATCATGAAGATAAGTTAGTTGAGCATCATGAAGAAAAGTCAATTGAACATCATGAAGAAAAGTTAGTTAAACATCATGAAGAAAAGCCAATTGAGCATCATGAAGATAAGCTAGTTGAGCATCATGAAGAAAAGTCAATTGAGCATCATGAAGAAAAGTTAGTTAAACATCATGAAGAAGAATCACTTGAGCATCATGAAGAAAAACCGTCTGAACATCATGAAGAAAAGCTAGTTGAGCATCATGAAGAAAAATCGTCTGAGCATCATGAAGAAAAACCGTCTGAACATCATGAAGAAAAGCCTATTGAGCATCATGAAGAAAAACCAATTGAAGATCATGGAGAAAAGCCAGTTGAACATCATGAAGAAAAACTAATTGAGCATCATGAAGAAAAGGTAATTGAGCATCATGAAGAAAAGGTAATTGAGCATCATGAAGAAAAGCCAGTTGAACATCATGAAGAAAAGCCAGTTGAACATCATGAAGAAAAGCCAATTGAGCATCATGAAGAAAAGGTAATTGAGCATCATGAAGAAAAGCCAGTTGAACATCATGAAGAAAAGCCAATTGAGCATCATGAAGAGCATCCTGTAGAGCATCATGAAGAAAAGTCAGTTGAACATCATGAAGAAAAGCCAGTAGAACATCATGAAGAAAAGCCAATAGAGCATCATGAAGAAAAGCCAATAGAGCATCATGAAGAAATGCCAATAGAGCATCATGAAGAAAAGGATTCCAAGCATCATGAAGAGATCTATACTGAAGATCATAAAGAAAAAGAGCATGAAAGTGTTCAAGATAACACTCTAGACCCAAGAAAGCTAGATAGTGAAGAAAGGCCTGAGTCTGTGATGAGCTTTAGCGCATTAGGACCGATCCCAGAAGTGGTGATCAGTTACGCCGAAGACCCAGCTGACCCAGGCATAGCAGAACCCGACGCAGCAGTTGAGCCCGACGAAAATTCCAAAGAAGAAGAAGTAGACGAGGCTGAAAAACCTTCAGTTTTTATTGAAAAAACAAACGAAGTGATCTAGCAAATCTTAGAGACCGAGTTTAATAATATACTCCTTTTATTTACCAATCCTATCCATCCTAAACATTCTCAGTCCTTATTAATTACAGCATTTTTTCGTTTTCTCTGACGGCAAATCATGACTTAATATTGAAATCCCATTCATATTATTCTGCATCTCAGGATTTTCCATCTGAGTTGGACCAACTTGTGATCTATACAAACTTTCTGCTATTTCTTGAAAAGCCCTTTCAATATTATAATTACTCACACACGATGTTTCCATGAAAAGCATTGAATTTACCTTAGCCATTTCTAAACCAACTTTCTGAGTAACTGCTCGACTTGACTCTAAATCAGCTTTATTTCCTATTAGTAAGAATTTCACAGATTCTCCACCCATGTCTTTAACTTGTTTAAGCCAATAATCTAAGCTTTTAAATGTATGATCTTTTGTAATGTCGTATACTAATATTGCCGCTCTACAACCTCTGAAAAATGATGATAACATACTTCGATATTTTTCTTGACCTGCAGTGTCCCAGATGTTTAATAAGATTTTCTGTCCATCTACGTTTACGACTTTAGTTGTATTTACGACACCGATTGTTGGGGAAGTGTGGATGCTAAATTTGTTGTAGACGTACTTTTGGATCATACTACTTTTCCCAACACCTCCATCACCTAGTAGTATTATTTTGTAGTTGTAATCGTAGGAATCAGACATATTTTTATTAGGAAATTTAAAGTCCTTGTTTCTTGCTATTAATCGTGAAGTGTTATGCTGTAAAATGATTGATTTGTAAAATTTATTAGACTTGAAGAATTTTAAGGAATAAGGCTAGGAGGAATAGATTTTAATGTTTTGGATAGAAGGATCATTTTTTTGTTAGGATTGAAAATATTGATTTAGGATATAATTAAGTTTAGTAAGAAAATCCTTTAAATTTAATGGGTTTGGGAATGAAGAGATAATAGTTTAGATAAATTAGATTTTAGTTTAAAGAATTATTGTGAAAAATATATAGGAAGTTCTTGGTAGTGTGTTTAGAGTTTGAGCTTGAAATTATGAGATAGTTGCATAATAATTTTATATAGGATGCTTTTATTAAGGGTAATCTTTTGGAGAATTAAGAAGGTTTATATTTTTTCTATCATATCTAAAAATCAGACTATCAGTTTTTATCATGTTTTACAATAAAGATATCACAAATATTTCATCATCCAGCAGCAATACTTCAATTTTCGCTTATACCTTTAGTTATTTACCTTATAAAATATTAATATTTATGATATTAATATAGTGATTTAAGATATTCAATATTTTATATCAACATGTATTTTATATCNAATATTTATGATATTAATATAGTGATTTAAGATATTCAATATTTTATATCAACATGTATTTTATATCTTTCATATATAAGCGGAATTAATATAATTTTACTTCTAAATAATATGTATTATATTCTGTAAAAATACATAAATATATAAATTTTCTAAAAATACTATGGTCTTTACACATTTCAATACCCTCACTTGTCTGTATCATACAATTTTATCATCATTTAGATTATTAATACTTATTTTTTTCTAAGACGCAATCTTGCTATCCGCTTCAAACTATCAAAAATATTCAATTTCTGTTAATATTATATTAGCCCTATATCAAAATTATCTCCTATATAAAAAAACAACCCAAACAGAAACTAAAACTTCACCACATGCAAAAATCCTTAAACCCCTCCTATTTTATGCAAAGCCGACCTACCACAATCCTTCACTTCAACTTTTTTATTATTTTCTCGAAAACCTCTTCCTATCCAGTAACTCTTCAATACTTACCCCAATTCTCCACCTTTAAACAACCCCTCAAATAGCCAAAACTTCATCTTCCTTTAGTATACAAATAAAGCGTTTTCTGATTAGGCTAATTAGCGCTTTAAACATTCAAAAACTATTTCTGAAAGGCGTTTTTTCGAGATAAACTTTCCTAATATTACTAATTATCTAGTTTTTTACCTTCAAATATCGGTATTGGGAAATCTTTTACCTCTGGGGATATGAATTTTTTTGATATAAAGTAGAACTTTCTAGTGGATTCCTCGCTGGAACTCGTTGAATTGGACCAATATCCATTCAGCTTCTTGGGGCTATCTTTCGGGATCATTAGCGTCTTCCTGACCTTTTATTCTTTATAACCATGATTTTACCCTTTGAATTTTTATACAAATATGGTATGGATTCTTTTAAAAGGATTTTAGTTAGATTATAATAAAATTTTATGTTTTAGATTCATAAAGTATTTGAAAATTTTACCATGATAGGATTGTGTTTTTATGATTTTGTAAAGGATTTTTTTTTAATTTTAAAAGAATTTTTATAAGTTTTTGGATTTGATGAGGATAGATATGTTAGAAGATTTTTTAAAGAAGGGTTTTATAGGATATTTTTGTATTGGTAGGATGTTGAAAAGTAGAAAATTTGTAGGAAAAGGTTTTTAGATGTGTAGTGATAAGAGATTGTGGATGTGATTAGATAGGAATATATATTGTAAAAAAAAATTATGGGAATTTCGATTAATGGATATTATGTTTAGAAAGTTTTTGTGATTTCTTATACTGATTTAATTTGAAATAGTTTATTTGCTAAAAGATTATAATTTATGATTTTTTGGAAATTGAGTATGTTGAAAAAATTATGTATCAGATGATTAAGATTTTAGTTTAAAACATTCAGCTAATATAGAGTAAAATGAAATGAATTTTTATAGGTTTTCGTAAGCTTTAATGAATGTATTGAAAAATGTAGTGCTTTTTATTCAAAATTATAAGTTCCTGTTTAAAAATTTTGGAGCTTCAGAAATATTTTTTGTATGTTATAATTTTAATATTTTAATTAAAATTGATATTAGAAGCGTTGGATGCATATTATTTGAAATTATTATTCTTTAAACCACTTTTCTAATGCAGGATTTATAGTATCAGTTATATAGGTTAATAATTGTATGATAGTGTATAAATATAGATTAGAATGATTCTTATACAACAGCAAAAAAGCCTCTCCTCTTTATCCAAAACATCCATAAAAAAATCCTATTAACTTAACCACTTGTTGATAAGTTTAAAAGTTCTTGTAAAAACTCATTAGGTGCAACCATCGATGTGGACGCATAAATAACATTCTTCTGATACGATTCAGCATACTGCAAAAGATTATGATATTCCGCATACGAGCCTCCTCCAACAACAAAAACAATAGCTTCAGAGAATTCCCTCTTATACTTCTGCCCATTCCTAAACTTGCTATCAAAATAATCCATTTCCTTTTCTTTATTCTCCATAGCTGAATGTAACAATCTAGTCAAAGGGAGCATTTTTTCATTTCCCATAACCTTATCTTTAACTTTCCCCATAAGTCCAGCTAAAGACATCATAGTACTTTCAGTAATCGTCTTAGGTTTCAAAGTCCTTAAATAATCAAAAAACTCAGGTTTTAAAGTAAAATCTTTTTCTTTAGCCAAATAACTTATAGCCATAAGCCTCAGTCTATCTTTTAAAACCTCCTCACTAGCTTCTCCATTATTCAATAAACCATCAATTTCTACATTATTCCCTTTCATTAACCCTTCTTCAAATTCATTATACATATCCAAATGCCTTTCTTTAACTCTTTTAACCATCTCTGTAGCCATCATCATATGTAAATCTAATGATGCTTTTTTCTCAGTAAGTTCCTCAACATTCTCAAATGCTTGTACCAAATTATCCCCAAGTTTATCATATTCTGCCTTCCAATCATTAAATTGTTTATCTATATTCTGTAATACTTGATCAAATCCACTCATACTAAAATCACTCCAAAATTTATCTTTTGCTTTATTCATCTCATAAACTTGTGGTGGGGTTGTAGGAATTATTACTTTATTCATTGTATTAGAAAATATATCATATAATAAAGCTTGATAACTCCATGAATGATGTAACATTATACTCAAATCAATGTTTCGATCAACAATCATTAGTAAAGGACGGTTTATTGATGAAACTTCTTCAGCATTTTCCCAACAGAGTTCGCTAAGTTTGTGGGCGATGATCTCACTAAACCCTTTACCTGATTTGATAATTGGCCAAACTTTACAGTTTTTTAGTACACAAAAAAGACTTTTTGCTATATCTTCCATTGTGAGTTCGATTTGGTTATCAGAAACCCCTGAGCGGTTAAGAACTTCAAATGTAGGTCCGTTTAAAGTGAAGAGTTGGGGCTCGAGGATTATATAATTGAGGTATTGTTCATATATTTTGTGAAGTTTGTTTAAGGATTTAGCTTCGATTAGTCCTTGAGCTAAAATATTGAGATCTGTTTCGCTTGGGGGGCTGAGAAAGTTTATCTGGAAAATATCGTAAAGCGAGTTTTTACAGTCTTGGATGATCTGGTGGATGTTTTCAGGTGTTGGCTGGATGAGGTAGATTATTGTAACTGAATGTAAAGCTTCACGTTTTGAATGCAGAGGAAGAAATACTGGAATGTTATGTTGTCGAAGGTCTGAGATATGCACTAAAGGCGCTAAGACTGTATTTGCATGCTCATCTAGGATTAAGACTTTCCATACTAAATAGTTTTCTTGTCGGCACATTGTAAGGTAGTGATCTGGGCTCATATTCAAGTCAAGGATTGTCAATAAACTATCTTTAGTTCTTTTGTAAATCTCAATCTCATGATCTTCCATTATTACTAATCCTATATTAGCATATTTTTACCTAAACTATAAGCATTAAGGAAAAGATTACTTAATTGAACATTTGTTATCGCAGATCATAAGCACTTGGCAGTAAACACGTCCTTCCACTCTCATCCTGTCCTTTACAATCTTGAAACATCTCCCAAAACCTCAATGTCTCATCTCCAGCCCCAGTAACAACAGTCTGTCCATCAGGACTCATAGCCAAATATAATACCCTATATGTATGCCCAGTCAATGTAGCAACTTTGCTATAATCATTATCTTTCCATAGTATAATTTGATTTAATGAATACCCATGTGTAGATACAAGTTCTTTAGTGTTTTTAGAAAACACCAAATTGCATACTTGTGATCCAGTGTCAACACATTGAATTTGTTCATTAGTTAAAGTATTCCAATATCTTATTGTCCTATNTTGTTCATTAGTTAAAGTATTCCAATATCTTATTGTCCTATCAGCTGTACCACCTCCTGATGCTAATAATCCATATTGATGAGGTGACCATGCCATAGCTTTGACTGCAGCAGTATGTTGTGAAAATTTACTTATTGGTTGTGTTGAATGTAAATTCCAAAGCATAAGTTTATTATCGTTACCTCCTGAACTTAATTGCTGTTCATCAAATGACCATTTTAGACCACATACTTCTTGTTTGTGTGCGTAAAGACGGGCTACTGATTCGTTTGCTGCACGAATGTCTCTGTGAAGAATTTGTCTGTCACGTGAGCCTGAGGTCAAAATACGGTTGTTCCAAGCCATAGCCCCTACTCGACCTGTATGGCCTGAGAAGCTTCTAACAAGTTTTGACCGAGATGCGTCCCATAAAAGGATTGTCCCTTTGTTTGTCCCAACAGATATGTTTGTCCCGTTTTGTGACCATGCAACGCTAGTAACTGAATCATTTAACCCTAAGTCACATAATTTTGTCACTTTCGAGTTGCTTGCGTTCCACATGTAAACACAAGAACCCAGACCTACACTTAGTTGGTTACCACAAGACCAATCGAGGAGGTTTAAATAAAAGTCATCTTGCAAAGCAGGTGCGTCAAGAACTTTAAAAGGTGATTTAGGGATTTTCCGTTGGGATTTCAAAGGGGAGTAGATTTCCTCGCTTGCCAGCTCGGCTACTTGATTCTCTTTTCCTGTGCTTTCAGGGGAAAATTTGAAAAGAGTTTTGCGGAATAATCCGCTATTGGGTGCTTGGGATAGTTGAGAATGTAACAATGTTGAATATGCTGCGTGTTGTTCATCGAAATTTTGACTTAGTAAAACTCTATCGTCGCTGAGTTTGTCGAAACTACTCAGAAAGGTCAGACTGGTTCGGTTTGGGATAAAGCGCTCAGAGTATTTATCGTTTTCGTTTAAACTGCCTTTTCTTACTATTGACTTCGTTGGTGAATCTAACTGCATTTAATTAATTATATCGTTAAATATGAGTGGAGGAATTCAAGTCGTTTTCGGTTTAGAGGGGGATGTTGAAGTTGATGATGAAAGATGGGACTTGGTTTGTAATGAGACTTATGGTTGGAGTTTTGATAAAGGGTACTATTTTTGTTGATTAGGTTTTGAAAATATATGGAAGTACAATTTTATTAGAATTTCCACTTAAAGTTTATGTGTTTTATTAGATAAATAAACTTAAAGTTTATGAAATTAAGCTTTTTTAACAGTTGTTATTAAGATAAAAATTTTGAAAGGAAATGCATATGATAAATAAATATATTACTTGTGAAGAAATAGTCAGCATAATAATTACATTTTTACTTAAACTAAAATCATTTAAAAACATAAAAACAAATTTATAATCAACTCCTTACTATATCGAGCATCTTATAATCTAAAGTATTAAAATCTAAAACTTATAACAAAATCATCTTATTTATCACANTCCTTACTATATCGAGCATCTTATAATCTAAAGTATTAAAATCTAAAACTTATAACAAAATCATCTTATTTATCACAATTACAATTCTCCTCCAACAATTATCTTTCAAATATTATCTAATACAAAAATCCCTATATATCCTTAACTTAAAAATCTTCCATAAACCTCTAATTCTAATACTTATTCTAAATACAAGTAATCCAAAATAAAATAAAAAAACCTTTATGCCATTTCACTAAGATAATCAAAGAGTAAAAATGCGAATTTTATCTTGGAACGTAAACGGTTTGCGTGCCTGGTCAAAAAAGCCATCAACATTATCTTTTGTTTCACATAAAGACTTCGATATAGTCTGTATTAATGAAACCCGTATCGATTCAAGCCTAGTAAATCAAGCATCATCATTATTCCCAGATTTCCCATATAAATACTTCTCTTGTAGTAATAAAAAAGGTTATGCTGGAGTAGCAATCTTAAGTAGAATCGAGCCTATTTGTCAAGATACATCCTCTGAATTATTTTTCAATAACAATGGTCGAGTTATCACATTAGAATTTGAGAAATTTTTTTTAGTATCTAGTTATTTTCCAAACAGTGGAGGTAATGATGAGTTTATAGATTCAAAAATGAAATGGGATGAAGATTTCAGAAATTATTTAAAAGAAATTATGTCAAAAGGGAAAGAAGTTGTGTGGATTGGGGATTTGAATATTGTTTCTGGAGAACTGGATTATTTTCAAGCTAAAGGGAAAAAAGTTAAAATTGATGATAAGGAACTTCAGAGTTTTAGGAAATTTGTTGAATTAGGTTTTGTTGATAGTTTTAGACATTTAAACCCTAATTTGAAGAAATATACGTGGTTTAGTAATAAATTCCCTCAGAACAGAATTAATAACAAAGGGTGGAGGATTGATTATGCTATGGTAACAGATGGGGCATTACCTTGGGTTGATATGAGTTTGATACATGAAAATATTTTAGGTAGTGATCATACACCGATTGAACTTGTTTTGAGTTTTAGTAGTTAAGGTGCAAGAAAATAATTTTTTATAAGACTTTTTATTAAAATAAAGTGCGAAATCCTTATAAAATTGAAGATATGATAATTTCATTAGAAATACGGTTTATAATTATGAGAATATAAGATTTTAATTCAATTTATAAGTTTACGGTTGAATAAATTGTAATTATAGTGCGATTTTAGAATTGTTAAAAGAATTATGAAAATATTTTTTTGTAGAGATTAAGATATGGCAGAGGATTTATCAGGGTAATACTGTATATTTATTTGGATTAAAAGGAAATTAAGTTATTATTAAACTTGTATATGGGATATAATTTTTTTGTATTACTAGAACTTCTATTATGTAAATCTACATAGAATTTTAGTTTTTATATATAGATTTAAGTTTAGTAAAAAATATTCATAGCTTTAAAATTAACTACAACTGTAAACGAATAATAATATAAGATGATTATGTGCAGAATAAAAGATAAGCTACTCTGATATCAAAAACTACTTACCCAATCTTAAAAATACACAAAAAATGTTCATATAATGCAAAATTTTTAATAACTATTAAATTCAATATCTTTAATCTATAACCTCCCTGCACTCTAAAACATAATTTTTCATCTTCAAAAAAATCAAAAACCTTATTTTTTCTATCTAAATCCATATCCAAAAATCTCTTTCTTTAAAATTTCCCCTAATTTCTCCATCAAGCATATCAACAATTTTCCCTAACCTAAAACAATCATAAAACCATTGCACAAAAGATTTTACAAGTTTAAATATAAACCTAAGATTTACAGCCATGCATATTTAAACTAATTTTTAAAACAAAATTTTATTATAATGGATTTAACATTAACTGTTTCTAGGCTAAGGATGATTAAAACCTCAAATAATTCTCCGAGAAATAGTGCTTCTCCAAGTAGTTCTGTTCAACATAGTCCAAGAATCCCTTTGAGTATCCAAAGACTTATAGACAAACCTAGGGGCAATATAAGTTTCATCCCAAGCCTTGTTTTGAGAAAACATAAAAGGAAGACTGTTGTTATTCCTCGTGTAAACAGAAAGTATCATGAAGGTTGTTGCAGTAAAAGGAAAGTCGTTGACCCTGTAGAAAAGCTTTTTTCGTGTTGTAGAGTATGATTGGTCTTAACTGTAATTGAATAATTAACTAATTAACTAAGGTTTTTTGTTATTAAGTAATAAATTCCCTATGCTTTAGACTACTAGCGATCCATACTCAGAAATAAACTTTTTCTTACTTTCTTTTTACTTTATCATCGTCTTTCAAACTTTTATAAAACTTTCATTAAACCCTTGAATTTATACCCCTACTGTTTCTAAGAAAATCTTCCCATAAGCAAATGTTGAAGTACTTAATAAATTTCTTATTATTGGATTAAAGTATAGAGTCTTCAGGTTTTTCTTTGTAAATTTTGCATGATAATACCCAAACCCTCTCTTAGATTGGGTCTTAAGGTATTGGTTAAGTTTTAAAATATCTGCAAATCAAACCGTTTCTCATATATTTCTGGATTTAAAACTTTTTAATCTGAGCTTGAAATCGAGCTGCTCTTTATACTCTTTAGCTCTGATAAGTTTTTCTAAATGTTCTTTGATTTCTTGTATCGGCTTTAGCATTCCAATTTTTGCATTTATTATTTTTTCTAGCTTTAGGGCCTGCAATTTTCTTAATATTTTTTAATATATTTAAATTCTAAATGATTTGAAGCCTGCATACGTTGTTGGAAAAAAATTTGTCTGTAAATTTGGTTTTGCCTTGTGAAGATATTTATAATATTTGTAAAGTTTTAAAACAAATTTTTTCTTAAGGATTTTTATAAGGAACATTAAGTTGCTATAATAGTTGATTAAACAGTTAAATTTACTTAAATATCAATAAAAAACCTTATAATAACCGCTAGCCATTATTTTAAAACATATCTAATCATTCCCATATTAAATTCAATATGCAATTTTATCAAAAATACCATCATCTCTATTTTTCAATAAAACTTAAACATTAAAATCCTGATTTCTTCAATTAAAATCTGCACTGCCATATCTATACATCTCAGGTAATCCAACCAAAATCTTCCTATTTCCCTTTTGTGCTGGCCTAAGAAATGGGTAAATTTCAATTACTAAAAACTCATCAATGCTTCCAATCTGAAAACTATTATCAATAAAAACTTTTTTAATCCAAAATTCTACAACATCAATTCCCCTAACAAACTTCAATATCAGAAACTCTTTAATCAAATATCCTAAACAAGTCCATATTTCCATACAAAACCTTACTTTTTTCTTATAAGCTAAAACTTTAGTATTTATCTTATAAGTTTTTCTTAATAAAACCCCTCTCCAAACAGACTGGATTTTTGTGGCTATATGACTTATTCCAATATCCTTAGTTGAAGTATCTAAGTAAATTATATCGACATCTTTAATTATAATCATATAATTAGCCACAAAATTCGCTATTGCTGGCAAATAATGAAAAGCTAAACCGGTTATTTGTGATAAAGTTAATAAGTCAATCATGAATTTATGAGAATTATTATCGTTTTCTGTATTTTTTATAGTAAAAACTAGGACATCGTCTTGATTTTTTGAGTGGATCGCATGCATGCAGATTTGGTAGATTATATTATGTTTTTTTATTGCTTTTCTAAAGAGAATCCGATTATAGATTATTTTCTTATATATGTCAGGCTGAGATAATGCTGAGGTTTGATTTTGAATAAGGGAAATTTTGCTGATTGTTTTTTTGGTGATTTTTTTTAAAGGATTTTCTGTTGGGTTTTCTATGTTGTTTTGATAAAGAAGTGAAGATTGTTTTGTAAAGTATAAATAACAGAAAGGTTGAATGTTTAGAGCTAGAGTGTCATTGTGGTACATAAGAGAAGATTTTATACTTCGATGATATGGAAAGGGAAGTGGTATTGGGTCTGTAAGTATCATTGAGTATTTACTTTGGCTGTTATCAATGAAAATCCTGAGGATTTTATCTTTATTGTTTAAGATGAAATTTATTTTAAAGTTCATATCATGGATTTGTTTGATTATAGTCAGACCTTGACCTTGACGAATTCTTTTACGGTCTCTATATCCTCTAAACACACTCTGTAGTTTAATTAAAATATTAGTCAAGTCAACTGTATGAACATCTTTAATTTCTTCTCCGCTTATAATTTTATCACTAAAAAATGGGCTATCTACAACTAATTTCCCATTATTAACTTTAACAAAAGGGTGAATCTTATTGTGAATCTCATCAAATAAACACTCATCATCTGAAACCTTTAAAATTATTTCTTCATGGGGTAAATTGGTATCAGAAACAATACAAAGCTTCTCTTCATTTAAATCATAATAGTATTTAACATCAATATTAGCATTTTCTCTTAACACTTTATCTTTTTTCAACAATATTCGCTTTGGATTTTTGCAATTTATATGTTTTTTATCATTGGCACAATGAATTTCATTTATATTTTTAGTTTTTTTATTCAAAAACTTATTTTCTTTAGTAAAACATACTGATTGCGACCTATTCAGTCTATTGAATCTATCAAGTACCTTAATTTTGTCTTTAGAAATATTCTTTTTTTCTATATCTCTTCTATTATAACTAGTAATACTCCAACTGTCTGTGCATAAATCCCAATTGGTAATTTTATGATTTTTATTCATAGATTTAAGTGCGTTTATATGAGTTTCGCTATCAGAAAAGTCTGAATTCCAAGGTTTAAGTTCAGCGTTTCCAAGATTCTCATGCGAAAATGTTTTTGATATTTGATTCGATTCGCCTGTTGAATTTGCAAACTGGTTAGGATGTTTTAAGTATTTACTCATATCAGGGAATTTTATCAAATATTTACTTGTATTAAAGCTTGCTTGTTTTCTTATGATGCTTGATGAACTTGAGCTAGTATACTTGATGACCTTTTTAGGTTTGCTTTTATGAATTGAGGAATTTGGCTTGAAGATGTGATTTGAAATATTGTGCATCATTATTAATTAAAGACAACTAGTTTACTAATACTTTTTAAAATGTTAGCCTATGATTGGAATTGTATTTTTGAATCAGAATTTTAAATATAAAAATCAAATGAGTTATATATAGATAGTCTAGATATTTTCTTATAAAATTATTATGAAGTTCCTGAATGAAAATAACTCAAAAATATACAATTTCTAACTTCAGTTTATCAAAATCCTAAAATGTTTTTAACCTAAAAATATAATCTAGCACAAAATCTTTTAAAACTTAAAATTCTACAAAACTCATCTTNATCTAGCACAAAATCTTTTAAAACTTAAAATTCTACAAAACTCATCTTTAAAATAAATATTTCATTCCTCAGCCTTATCTGCTATAATCATCTATACATGCTCCCGGCATCACAATTAAACTTTTCCTATTTCTCTCAATCTCAAGCTTAAAAAAATGGTAAACTTCATGATGAAAAATTTATCAATACTTCCTATCTAAAACATATCATTAATATAGGCTCTTTTTATTTTAAATTCCACAACATCATTTCCTTAATAAATTTTAATATCAAAACTCTTTAGAGAATACCCTAAACAAGTTGACATTTTTTACAAATCTTAATTTTTTTCTTATAAACAAAGACTTCTCATAACCCCTTTGAGGTTTTATCAATAATATTCCTAATAATATCGACTTAACTCAATATCATTAGCTGATGTATCTAATTAAATTATACCAGCATTTTTAATAGCAATTATATAATTAATAATTGTCAACAAATGATTAGAATCTAAGTCTTTTAACTGAGTTAAAGATATAAATCAATCATGAACTTATATGAATTCTTATCATCTTCTGTACTTTTATAATAAAAACTAAAGCATATTCATGATTTTTAAAATGAATAATTTGCATATAGATTTGGTATGTTGTGTTTTTACAAATAAATGATATTATTCGAGTATATTTTTCATGTAAAGTTAAAGACTATTTGATATTATTTAAATTATTTTGCATCACTATCAAATAACTGTTGACAAAATCAATACCAGACTATTTTACATTATACGATTTCTGTATAGCATCAGCATAATAACAAATTCTGCTTTCAATAATTCATAAAACTAATTAATGCAAACTAACTTACAATTAAAAACAAAATATAAGCATCAGTAAGCATTATTTATTAAACTCGATATTATTTATAACAAATCATTATTTTATTTGATCCACTCTATATTATTTTCTCATTCATCTAATAATAATAATATAATCCATCACTTTAACCTCCAATAACAACCTCATCAAATTTATTCAATGAAATCCTGCATCAAACCTAATCCTATTCTATATAAAACCCACAGACCCAAACCTAATCATATCATCTTCCTCTATAAAACATTTTCTTATCAAAAAAAATCTATCAAAACCTCCTACAATCTACACAAATACCATATTTTCACCAACTTTAATTTCTTCTTGTAATTTCAACCTTTAACAAGCTAATCCTATAATTATTATAATGGACTCATTGAAAAATGATACACAAATAAGTTTTGCCTCATATTCGCCAAAAGCAGCCAAACCTGAAGTTGTCACCAGCACCAAAGCCATTTCACAAAGCGCTTCTCCAGTCAAAACCAGAGACCCAAACGGATTAGAAATGTTTTATTTGATGCAAAGTAAGAAAAATGCTATAAAGGAAATCGAAATTGTGAATAATCGAATAAGTCAGTTAATTAAAACAGAAGAGAAAGCAAAGAAAAAAATCGAAATAGCACAAAGGAAAGCAGAACAAATACAAAAGGCTAAGGAAAGACATAATTTAGATGCAAAAGATAAAGAATTATTAAAAGAAATTAGGAAAATTGAAGAGGAGCAAATAAGGAAAAAAAACCGAGAAGACAAAATTAGACGGGTTGATAATATTAAAAGTTATCAAGATATGATATTTAAAGATAGACAAATAAACGCAAAGGAAATAAAAGATCGAAGCAAAGAACATGATGCTTTGCATAAACAATTTCGAACTGTAGTTGAACAGCAAAAAAATGAGAAAAAAGTTAGCAGATATACAGAAGCTAATGAACATAAACAAAGAAAAGGGGTGAATGTTAGTAGCTATCAACAACAGCTTAAAGAAGAATATGAAAAAAGAATAGCTGTAGAAAAAGCTGCACATTTAGAATTGATTAATAAAAAGAAAGAGCTTGAGAAGTATGAAAGTCAAATTGTTAGTAGATTAGCTAATACAGAGCAAACACAAAATGAGGCTTTGAAAAATTTGGAGGCTCTAGCAAAAGTATCGCTTTTTCACTTAGGACTTAGACCTTAGGTTTTAGTTTGTGATAGTAAATTAAAATATCCTCCTATGATAATAAGAACTTTTATTTTACTAGAAAAATAGGGTATTTCGATATATATTTTTTAAACTAAACCAAACCTTAGCATAAATTATGTTACTATCTAAATCTGTTCCTTGCAAACAGGGCAGATATTCTTGATTTTAAGCCATGGGTCAAGGCAATCTGAATGGAACTCATGCTCACAATCAAGGATTTTTTTTTTCTCACCTTGCAAGAATGTATCAGCGCATATTTTGCATTCGTTTGGTTCTGCGGTTTCAACAATAACTGTTGTGATATTCATTATAGTTTCGTCACTAGCAGGAACCGCCCTTCCTGATCTTTCCATAAGTTCTCGGAGAATAACCTGAAATGGACGATTTTCATCTGAATCATGCCTTTCACCAAAAATCCTTGTTATGATCCTGTTACGTCTTTCCATAGGGTCTCTAGTTTCAGTAAAAATCGACACAATATCGAGAAAGGATAATTCTCTTGGAATCTGCGGCTCGATTTCTCCCATGTTCGCTTCTTGTAAGAAATCAGAGTTGCATTGAGGACAGACTAGGTTTGGTAAGTTTATAAGCACGGTTTTCTTACAAGAGTAACAGTAGTATGGTTTTTTCGTATAAGACTGCATTATAGTATTTTCTTATAAAATAGAGGCATCGTTAAAAAACTACAAAATACTTATTAAAATAATCTTAAAAACATACAAAACAGATTAATAAATTTTTGCTTGAATAGTGAGTGTGGGAAAATCTGAGAAGATTTAGTTTAAAAAAATATTTAGGTTTTGTTTTACTTTAAGAAAAAACTTGATTGGAGAATCAGAGAAATTTGTCATGAAGAGGATGAGTAGAGGTTTAAAAAATTGGTGTTTAGATAATTGGAAATTTTATAGTTGATTTTATTTTTGTTAGGGCAATTTTCATGTCTCACAGAATGCTTCTCTCAAAATTTCCTACAAAGTGTGAAGGTATTTTTCCTGTTCAAAATCTTTAAACTCACCCTTAAACCCAAGTATATTAGACCTCTTAGCATTTTAGACCCTCTCATGAGCTTTATTTTCTTGAAATATTAGCTTTATCCATACTATTTCTCATTACTAATCTTTTAGACTCACCTATGACGAATCCTCCTACAATTCTTGTACCTTATATTAAATAGTTTCCTCAATAAATACATATAGGGCTCTAAGAAGATCAAAAAGTAGTATTTTGGTTTTATCATGAAGATTAATCGCATTCAGATATGGATACAGTTTAGTTATAAAATATATTATTTAAATCCTATCACCTAACAAATTTCAAATAAAAAATCCAACTTCCAACACAAAATATTGCCTTTTCCTCATAAAAACCTTCAAAAATCTGCACTAGCCTAAAAACAACACTCGAAAAATCTTCAGTATTCTAAATCATTCTTCCAGATTCCATGAATATTAGCATTTAGCTCCTAAAAGTAAAAGTTACTATAAAGACAAAACCAAAAAACTCTTAAACTTCAATAAAAAGTCTGTTTCTACATTTTTAAATTCTACTTTTTATAAATTAAAGGTTTCAATAACAAGTTTTCAGTTGGTATTTTAAAGCAACAATGAGCTTTTGCTAAGCGCTTACTTATAATTAATTCATCGCTTTCTTTATTATAATCGCCAAAACTTGCTTTATTAAGATCATCTGTTGAAAGATATGTTTTTGGAAAAACAATATTGTCAATAATTTTTTTTTGGAGTTTAGGTAAAGACTTGAGCCTTGGGAGTTTTAGTTTGATATTGGGGTTNCAATAATTTTTTTTTGGAGTTTAGGTAAAGACTTGAGCCTTGGGAGTTTTAGTTTGATATTGGGGTTTTTTTTTATAATGAGAGATTTTACATGATGGCTCTTTCTAAGGAAGGTATCACCTTAAGTAGTATTTGTCGATGAAGCTTCACAAATTATGCTTCAAAGCATTTTTAATATGCGAATCACAAACAGGATACTGCTTGAATCACAAATTCTATAGGACAAACAATAGAGAAAATTTCAAGCCCTACAAATTGAGTCTCGATATGTTAGAAAGCTTCGCCCACAGTAATTATCATGTATTCGCTGATAATTAATATTAATCTATTTCTCTTGATGAAATTTTATATAAATTAGAAATCAAGTTCACTGGTACAATAAAAAAAGCATTGGATTACCTGATAAATTTTCGGTGCAAAGACAAGCGAAAAATATGAAGTGCGTTTTTTTTTTGCGAAAAAAAGAGCTTATGTTGATATGCAAGAAAGATAAAAAGATCGTAAGCATGGTTTCAAATCATGGGAACCTACTATAATTGAAAACTATCGAATTAATGTTTTAGCAGGACGACTTTTATGTTTTTTGTGTTTTCCAGAAAGGAAATTTTAAAAAAGTTTAAAAGAATACTTTTTATTGGAGTACTGCGGAGGATTGTACTAGTGCGTTCTTTAGGAGAAAATAACAGAGATAATGAAAATACTAGACTTCTTTCCTTGTTTCTGATCGAATAAACTCAGATGTGTCGATGATAAGATGCTTTTTATTAATAGTAGCTCTCATTAATATGCTATATGCTTTATAAACAGTAAATGAAGTGAATATAAAGAAAATATTTTTTTTGTTATTTGTAGTTTAATCTTAAATGCATTTTTACACTAAAAAAATTTAATTAGCAAAGAAATTATAGATGTCTTCAATAATTATGCCTTTTTTATCCACATGATTAAAGTCTTCAATAAGATTCACAATTTTATCAAACAAGTCTAGATTAGTTGAAACTTTATCAAACAAGCCTAGATTAGTTGAAACAGCTACATTAAAAGTAAATTCTTCAGGATTCTTATATTGCGCTAAACAGTCATAAATCGTATTTACTGCTTTGTAAGCGGCATGATTTTTATAAAATTCAATAGCTTTTCCCAAATTGAGGGAATTAGCTTTTAAAATTTTTTGCTGTGAGGCTATATTTTTAGGTACTTGAGAACCTTTATACAAAAAGCATGCAGAGATATATTGTGTCATGTTAGCATCATAGCGCAAATCTCTAAAAAGTGGAGATCGATAATACTTATCTTTATCTTTTAAAGAAGTGAGAAAATTCCATATTTCTTCAATGTTTCTATTCTCTTTTATCATGGATGCTAAAACCAAAAGCTCTCTTTGACCTGGGAGAGGAGGACCACCACAAAAAATGCCTACTGCATACCCTCTTACAACAATAGGCGATCCGGACATCCCATTAATCCCTGAACAACTAATTTCCAGTAGTTTTTTGTTACAGAGTATTTTCCCTTTTGACTTCACTAAATGATTGCCTGTGTGAAATACTTCCTTTATTTTTTTTTTAGCTAAATCTTCATTATTACCATAATAAGGGAAAATAGAAAGTGGATTTACTATTTCTACATTAGGAAACCCAATAATCTTGCATCTGCACTTATTTTTACATCTAGCAAGAGGAAGTTCTTCTATTTCAATATTTTTTGAACTCGAAACAAGCAAGCAAATAGCAATATCCCCAGTTAGGCAATAAGCATTCCCATTTGATGCAAAAATTTCATCAGTTGAATCTTTTAGTCAACTTTTTAAAGGAAATAACTTCATTATGCCTATTTGATTTTTCGTAAACCCACACTTTATATAAATTTTATTCATTTCATAGTTCAAAATATTGTAGCAGGTATGGGCTGCTGTCAAAACAAAGCCTAAAGCATAAAAGTTCAGATCTTTTATTTTAAAAGGTTTATCAAATTTCTTGATTATAAAACCTGATCCTCCTTCTTCATGATATAATATAGATTTTTTTTCTTTTAACACTTCAATTGTTGGCTCTTCGATCAAGATTCCTGTCGTATCTCTTTTTCTTATCACAACATACCCGATTCCTAATCTGCTCGTTTTATAAAGATTGGATCCCCAATAGTTTGAAAAATAGTCCCCCATTTTTAATATAATATAGTTTAAGTTAACGACATATATTCTTTGGGCTAGATGAAAGTTTTGGGGGGTTACTTAGAGTAATTGTTTTTATACAAAGTTAAAACTAAATATATATATTTAAGTAAAATTGTATTATAAATATTCTAATGAAAAGACTAAAAGTATGATAAATTTATCACTGATATTTTATTACAAGTTTATTGATAGTTTAAAAAAAATATAAAATTTGCTTTGATAATCAAGATTATTAAAATGCTAGGAGTAGATTAGCGTTATTCATGAATTTTTTTCTTAAGCAAAAAATGAGAAAAAAAATATTTCGAATTGTGCATTTTATTGGTATTTATAATCTATAATATTAAAAAGATACTTTTTCTTAACAAAAGACATTTTTTATATCTTTACATTTATCCCATAGCATTTTAATGTTCATGCTTATTCTTCATATTTTTTATTCTAATTTTAAGTTTGTTTATTTCTATCTTCGATTAAAAGTAGTAAAGATTGAAAATAAAATCAAGATACTTTATCAAAAATCATCCTTGACAATGTATACCCAGGCTCAATTATTTATACAGATTTTTGGAGAAGATGTGTAATAAAAAATGCCATGAAATTGCAAGTCAAATAGACCAATTAAAAAGAGAATTTGATGAAATAATATCATCAAAGGATGAGAAAAACAAAACACTTGAAATGAATTACAAAGAAAAACAGAAGATATTAATAGTCTTAAAGTAAAAGTTAATGACAAAAAAGAAAATTGTCTATAAAAGAGACTCAAGTTACAAATGTTCAGTATTTCCAAGAGTTTTCTAAGCAGTTTCTTAATCATATTGTTAGTGAAAAAGAAGATATTGAAAAAAACTTGAATACTGTGACTAAAAAAATAATTCTGCAAAAAAGAATTTATGAGATATAAGAAGAATTAAAGCAGGCTTATTATGAAATTAAATATTTGAAAGATAAAATTAAGATACTAGAAAAAGAGATTAAGAATAATTAAAGATTGCATGTTTAATGTTGAACAATTAGAAGTTGAAAAATGAATTTAGAACTTGTGATGGATAAGATGAAGTTTAGCTATAAAACCATATATTTAAATCCTAGCATTTCCCATAAAAACCTTCAAAAAGTTTACATCTAATTTCAAAGCAATACTCAAATCCTCAGTATTTTTATCTCAATAATTGTCCAAGCAACATCATTCATGAACTTGATTCAATCATTCTCTCACACTCTGTGAACCTTGGCTTACTACAAATCTAAATAGTAACTTCTACAAATATCATTCAGAAAAGACAACAGAAATGATTAAAATCATTGAAAAAAATCATAGAACAACAATAAAATAATCGAAAAATCTTCGAAATTACTAAAAATCATAGAACCTCAAGAGACAACTGTAGATACTACAACATATATTAATATATAACTCCTAAAAGTAAAAATTACTATAAAGAAAAAAACAAAAAAACTNAAAAAACTCTTAAACTTCAATAAAAAGTCTGTTTCTACATTTTTAAATTCTACTTTTTATAAATTAAAGGTTTCAATAACAAGTTTTCAGTTGGTATTTTAAAGCAACAATGAGCTTTTGCTGAGCGCTTACTTATAATTAATTCATCGCTTTCTTTATTATAATCGCCCAAGCTTGCTTTATTAAGATCATCTGTTGAAAGATATGTTTTTGGAAAAACAATAT
Organism: Stentor coeruleus; assembly: GCA_001970955.1. Lineage (NCBI taxonomy): Eukaryota > Ciliophora > Heterotrichea > Heterotrichida > Stentoridae > Stentor > Stentor coeruleus. The sequence goes on along the minus strand of MPUH01000269.1, from coordinate 14,350 downwards.
TGTCAATAAATTTTGTTTGGAGTTTAGGTAAAGACTTGAGCCTTGAGAGTTTTTGTTTGATTTTGGTTTTTTTTTTATAATGAGAGATTTTACATGGTGGCTGCTGATATGGAGATTCTCCAAAAACTTTGGGAATAGGCTTTATTCCTTGAATCACTTCAAAATTTGATGGGGACTTAGGAAAGCTGCTTATAATATTGCTTGGGCTTTTAGGTTTTTCTATTAATTCTGCGATTTTAATATGAGAATCAACTGAAGTTTCAATAAGGAGTGGAGACTTTTTAAGTTCTTTTCGATGCTTTTCTGTTAGAGAATAAGGCAATTGGCGGTTTGGGACTAAAGTATCAGTGCGGAAAATTTGAGGAGAATTGATGGTGTACTCTTGGGAAATTTCATCAGGACTAGCTTTTCTGCCTTTTCTAGCATGTGCTTTAGTATTTATTTTTGGAAGTTTAGGGGATTTTGTAGTATTATTCAAAGATTCAAGGTTTTCATTTTCTTTCACTCTAAGGTTTGGGCTATTTGATGATTTTAGTGATTTTTCATTTCCATCTACCTTAAACTTAGAAGAATCCTGATTCTCTTCTTCAAAGCCCTTATCTTTTTCTTCAACCTTAGGACTTTCTTCAGCAAAATATTTTTCTTGATCATCCTTTTCATAATTTTTCTCTTTATAATCCTCATGTATTTTCGCTATATCTGGTTTTTCCTTAACTTTTTCATCATTTTCCTTATCCTCATCCATGCTTTTTTCATTACTATCAGAATTTTCTTTCGAAAAACTATTTAAATTTTTGCTAATATTTTCATTTCCTCCATAATCCTTAATTTTTTCTGTATCTTCATTCTTATCCTCTTCACAATTTTCTATTTTCAATTCTCTTTCAACCTTTTCATCATTCTGATCTATAATCATATTTTCCTGTCCTTCTAATTCTTTTCTATTTGGCCCATATATTTTTTTCTCAGAATGATTTGTGTGTTTTTTTTCTTCTTTTTTCATAAGACTTTTCTCAACAATATTTCTCTTCTGACTAATTTTATCAACAGTTTTTCTTTGATGATTTTCAATAAGCTCGCTTTGAATTAATGATAAAGACTGATTTTTATCAGGGTTTATTTTAGGAAATTCAAGCTTAAGCCTTGAGTTATTACTAGTAATTTGATATCCAAGCCAGTATGTTAAGGATTTCATTCTTATGGCAATGTTTGGGAAAGATATAAACATTGCATATTTACTACAGTAATATGAAGGATATAATTCGAATAAGTCTATACATATATCGTCTATAGGTGTTAGGTGACAGATATCATTTTGTATTTCAATACGGAAACTTTTTCTATTAAGGGTGTTTGAAGCTAATGAAACACCTCCTGTTATAATACCTTGCTTGCTACCAGAAGCAATGGTTGGTCTGAGGATTTTGTGAGGTAATTTCCCTTCAACTTGGACTTTAAGACCTTTTTCTAAGTCGATTGAGTATATTTTTTTGTTCCCTGCTAAGGTTTTATTAGAAGATAATCGTTGCCCTCCAACAAGCAGGAGTTTGTTTCCTAAAATGCATGTTCCCATATTGATAATCTTGTTAAACTTATAATCTTGTCCATACCTAAGCAAGTCTTGCCATAAGTTCTGATTTACGTTATACCGCATGAGTGGGGCTTGGGCTAGTCCATAATCCCCTTTGCAAATCCCACCAATATAATAAACCCAATTTTTATATCCATGAACTTGACCTTGTTTGCATGGTTTCGGAAGATCAGCAACCTTTTTAACTTCATGCAAAATAAGGCTTATTATAAAAACACTTTCAATAAGTTCTGAATTAAAAACCCCTCCAACCGCTATTATATCTTTAGAAGATAGATACCCAACAGCTGATTCTTGTGGGAAAATCATTTTATTTTTCAAATCCACTTCAGTAATTGATTCTTTAGTTATTAAGAACAATTGACCTGTTTTACGGTTGAAATAATGCAAATCTTGGAAATCGGCTAAATCTTCGATAGGTGATGCTAAAATTTTTTCTTCATCAGAATGGTTATTTTTATTAGATTTCGGATTAAGGCTGTTTATTTTGATTATTTGAGAAAATTCCTCGAGGTTGATTGGGGATTGTAAAATTCCGTTTATGATATTGTTTTGTTGTAATGAAGAATCAAATATTTTTGATGCTCGAGTACCCATTTATATAGATTTAATAAGATGGATAATTATTTGTTTAATTTATTATATGATTATAAGGATTTTTACAAGAGAAAATGTTTTGATTTTAGGATTTGCAGACTTGATAGCATTTAGCTCTCTTTATAATTAAATATCTAAAAAGGTTTAAAATCTTAAAAGCTAAATTAAATTTCTATATCAAATAATCACAATAAAAATAAAATCTCTGTGCATATTATCAACTTAATAAATATCAAAAATTATATTTGGGCAATATCTGACCAGTCTTAGATAAGTATTATTACAATGATATTTAAATTACCTAACCTTTCTATATACAAATAAAAAAATCATAAAATCTTAAGATCTATATTATTCTAGCTAAAATTATTATTTCTGAAAGGATAGTACCTTTAAAAATGTTGACCAGAGATAATTTTTATTAATTTTTCCCCATATAAATTCTATCAAGCGATCATCAATATCTTCTGTTCTATTTCTCGGGCGCATTTGCAGTTTAAGAGTGTTCAATAAGCTTTCAACTGTGCTGATATGTTCCATTAATAGGGTTTTTAAAGTGATTTATAGTATAATATTAAAAACTTTTCTCATTTACACTATTATAGATCAATATTCATGGTCACATATTTTTGGCAATTTATTGATGGGCACTTCAAATTAAAATTAGCTTGTGAGCAACTCATTTTTCTCTGACAGTTAGGGCAGCGCCTATTAATGACAAATACACTATTTTCTACAAGACATTTAGCATATTTAAAGTTTAAAGTGGGTGATAGTTAAGGTGGCATGGTTTAAACCTTGTCCGATCGAGGTTTGTTTGTCCTACGATCTCTTTCTTTAGGCAGATTCGGTATATTAAACCACTCGTTGTCGCTGGTTATGTGACTCTTTATTTGGTTCATGAGGTCTTTACTGTTTCTTTTCTTTAGCGTCAAAATGATTGAGGCAAATCTTGTGTCCACCTTGCTTTTCTTGAAGAATTCAATTACTAGAAAGATTAATAGTTATATATACATGATAATAATAATTTTGAATTTATAGCATCAAATTTTCAACCTTTTCAGATGCAAAATTGGATTCATTACATCTATTTTATTATATAATTATAGAATCAGTATTATATAAGCGATATATTTCAAAGCTATTTATAAAATAAAAGGAAACAGTTTCCTATACAAACTTAAATATACTAATTGATAATATTAAGAACCCTATAATCAAGTTTAAACTCTAAAATAACTCTTAATCATTGCCAAGAATCATAAAGCACAAAATACAATATCATACAATAAATCTATAAACATTAAAAACAAAATTCCCTTGTCAATACTTGTATAATATTTAATTTCCAATATACAACTTATCTATAAATCCCTTCAACTATTAAAATCCTTATTCAACATAATATCTAAGTTTATGACCTTCTTCAACTTCTTCTTTATAAAACCTAAACCATTATTTATAACAACATATAAAAAATATCAAATTTCATGAAAATGTATTATATTGGGCAATAATCCCAGTTCTCATCATCCTCACTGGGATTTCCATATTATTTTTCCTCCTAATCCTCCTAGGAGTTTCATTAACTTTCCCTCTCTCAGCTAATTCCAATTGGATCTTCGGCTTTAATCTCCTAACTTTCTGAACAAACTCATTATCTTGTCTTATAATCCTCTCTGTTTCTTTAAGTCTTTTCAAAAACACATCCATATACTCAGGCTCTGTAGGAAGCAAACATTTAACATAATCTTTTCTAGCTTTGATTCTACAAGCTAAAGATTCTTTAATGCTACTAAACGCTACTTAGACTTTACGCATTTTTTGAGGAGGGAATTCAGGACTAAACGGCATGGGTTTGCTAAGATTTTTTATCTTCCTTATTCGATCTATAACATCTAAATGTGTTGGGAACATGTAGTCGATACCTTTTTCATGAGAACTGAGATGGCTTTGGCTATGTTTAGTTTTAGAGGACTTCTCAATAACAGAATATGAGCATCTTTTTGTTGGAGAAATTGTTGTTTGTGTTGGGGTTTTACGAGATGGAGTCATGCTGGTTTTTGATGTAATTATAGAGAGTCTGCCTTTATGTTTTGATTTATGAGTTGATGTGCTTTGGGCTGATTTAGGACGCTTTTTATGAGCTGGTTTTGGCATATATATAAGAATATTAGGTTGATATATGATATAAGTTAAAAGATTATTTGTTTTTATATGGTCTCAAATGTTTTATAGGATGCTTATTATAAGTATTAAAGTACGAATATTGAATTTAGGGACAAATTAAGTTAAAAGATTTGATGAATTTTGGGATAAAGTTTTCAAATATATGCTTTTTAATTATAAGGGAAATTATGAAGTATTTGACTTTTCACTTAAATCTCTTTCTATAATAAGCATACTTTAATAATCATAGTTTTTTTTTTGATAATATGTTTGTTAAAAAAAAGTGTAAATTTATATACGTTATTATTACACATATAGCATTTTAAACTTTATATAATTAATATTCTAGATATATCTTTATGCATATATTTTAACTGATATCTTATCTTTTGCAATTTACAAAAAATAATCAAATATTTTATTTCCCAACCATCCTAAATAACTTTCCTAGACTATTAATTTATATAAATTGCCTGAAAATTATTTAAATCATGAAGTTCAGATTTTAAACGATGCTATTCAAATCTATAGACGGTTTGGGAGGTGCAAGCCCTAGAAAAGACTAAAAAATGATTTTATCATAGCTATAAAAATACTGATTTGTTATTCTTTTTTATTAAAAGGTCTTCTAAATGCAGATATTGAATTTATCAAAGACTTTATAGATACTCATATACTTAAATATATTAGAAGCTGTACAAATCTTAAATTATGTCAATAAATATGATGCTTATGAGATAAGCTATTTATATAAAGCTGCTAGAAATCGATATTTAGAGACTATGCAAGTAATTATTGAATTCTAGAGCTAAATCATATCTAGTTTCAAATGATTAGAATAGTTTAAAGCCTGTATGCAAATGAAATCATATTATTATTGTAAAATATCACACAATAAATCAAAATCTTGTGCTTATAAGATCATCCTAAAGAAAATATAAAATCTTTATTTTTTATGAATATACCTCTTGAGTTTAAACTATAAAGTGTTTGAATATTTGTTTACAATGCAATTTGTTAATTATTTTTTGATTGAGTAGATATTTTTAAGTATATAATTAAGATTTTTTAGTTTAATGAAGACTTAAAAATAATATTATATATAATAAATTGATATGTAGGTTTAGAATGCTAAGAAGAATAAGTTTTCTAATTATTTTAGACTTAAAAATACTTATGTAATATAAAGATTTTAATAGTAAAATATGTTTATTTATAGCCAGAGTTTAAGATATGGACCCCTCAGCTAGGGTAAAGTTGCTATCAAGCTAAAAAAAATGCAATCTTATGTACAACTACTTATTCGCTTATTAAAAATACAAATCCTCACTTACCCATATGAAAATTTCCTCAATATGTTAAGGATTCTACCAATCCTTATACCTCCTTGTAATAAAAATCTAAACCATTCAAGCAACAGCTTTTGTACATAAAATTCTTACAATTATCCAAAAAAAAATCATATCAAGCTGATTATCTTTCATAAAACATCTTCGAGACAAATAATAAAAAAATTACTGCATAATTCATATCAAGATTAACCCTTCAATCTTGATAAAACCAAAAATTCATACCAAAAGAATAAAAAAACCTTAAAAATTTAAACTTATGCAAGTTAATATTATTGAAGATTTTATAATCNAATAAAAAAACCTTAAAAATTTAAACTTATGCAAGTTAATATTATTGAAGATTTTATAATCAATTTTCAAAACTAGATGCTATCCAAGGATGGGCCAAAGCTTGATCAGCGCAAATTCTGTGTTCAGGAGTCCACTTTAAACAAGACTCAACAAAATTTATAGTATCAAAGTCAAAACCTTGAAGGACATTGCTTATACTGTTGGTATTCGGGGCACTTTTTATCTTAAACCTGCCTTGCCTGTCTATAAAAATATGGCTTCTTCGCCCTTTCCTGACAAAATATTTGTCGGGATATCCAAAAGTGCTTACAAAACTCTTAAACAACCCCTGTTCATTTTCAACATCAAACAAACTCTTCCCAGTAAGTAATTCAACAGTAATACACCCTAAAGACCATATATCAATAGCTTTAGTATAATCAATATCAAAAACAATTTCTGGTGCACGATAATTTCTATTCTGTACATATTCCAAAAACCTTCTGCTTTCTTTACAAGATGATCCAAAATCAATAATCTTAACTGAATTATGATTTTTATCTTTCAACATCACATTATCAGGTTTTATATCGCAGTGTATCATTTTCAAACTATGCATAACTTGTAAAGCTTGAAGAATTTGCCTGATGATTATTTTGACATTTTGGAATGGTAAACCTTGATTATTATTGTGCTCAATGATTTGATATAAGTTCTCGCATAGTAATTCAAAAACAAGACATAAATGACCTCTGAATTCAAAGTTGTTAAGAAGTTTGACAATGTTTCCTTGGGATTCTGAAGAGATTTGACAGAGTTCTTTAAGAAATGCTAGTTCTTGATCACCTGATTCTCTGCAGATTTTTTCGTTTCTGATGATTTTTATAGCGACTTCTGTGTTAGTTGCTCTGTCTAAACATTTTAGCACTTCGCCGAATGCCCCTTTGCCTAGAAATCCAAGGATTTCATACCTGTTTGCTATATTATCTCCTATAAAGCCTTTATAATAATTTTCCTCATCGTCGTAGTTTTTATCTTCAGGTTCTGAGACTGGCTTGTTTATGTAAAAAAAAATTCCTGTCGCGGTATTTTCGTTTATTTCCTGTTTATGGCATTTATCGACTGACGATAATTGGCTTATATTAGAATCATCTAATCCTTCAGAAAACGAATTGCTTTTTTTGTGTTTAATATAAGCCTGATTTTTAACTTTCTTACTAGTTTGTGTGACGATGCTTTCTGGAGGATCTTCATTAGGAATCTGATATTTAGTAGAAGTTTTCTGGAAACTTGAAGTTTTAGGCTTTTTCCTCACTGATGTACTTGGTGAAGAGTCAGATGTATTGGCTTGGCTTCCAGGTGATAAGTCAGCACTTAGTTTTGCTATCATAAACCTTAAAGTTGTTGATCTATACATGCTGGAATAATATTTATATATAACAAGAGCATAATGGTGGGAAATGGTTTTCTATTGAAATTATTTGAGGAAACATAAAATATGGGATTATAAATATTTAGATTATGAATTTGAATCATAACTTAAAAAAAACTAGGCTGGATTTTGAAAATATACTCCCTTATGTTTAGTCCATTTACATTTCACTATTTATGATGTATAAAAACTCTTATATTCAAACAAAAAAATCGTTTTTTATTAGTATTTTTTGACTCTAATACAATAAAATATTTATATAATACTATTTTATGTAAAACAGCATTAAAAGTTCTTTTCAAAAAGAATTTAAATCATTTAAAGATTTTCATCCTTAATGAATATTTAGCTAAAACCATAAGAATCAAAAGAATACTTTTAAATAAAAAGATTAAGTATCAAAGAAAGTTATTTGAAAAAAAGTGCAAATATGTGTTGATACACTATAAGAGATTAGGAAATTTTTATAAAATATTACAAGACTAAAGTTATCTAAATAAAAATGCTACCATTTTACAAAAAGTCTTCGATTAAATATTAGAATTGCACTCGAGCTATATTACACATACATTTTTAGGATATTTTATATGATTTCTGAATAAATACTTTAAGTTCAGGACGAAATTATGCTTTAATAAAATTTTGTTAGAACTTTTATAAGAAAGCATAAATCTTTATAAATAGGATATCAGTGTGAAGTTTTAGTATATTTAGATATAGTTCTAGGTCTATTTTTTGTTATTATGTCGATAATATGCATAAACTTTTCTTTCTAAATTTCATATATCACACAGATAACTCTTATTCTGCGAACTTGTCACCTGTTATAAGAATTTCTTCAGCAGATTTTTTAATCTCTAAAATAATAACCAAAGCTATTTGTCTGCATGCTCTTAATACATATTTTTTACGCCTAGCAGTTTATGATTCTCTAAAACTAACTCTCCCATCTTTTAATAGCATATTTTCCAACTAACACCTTATATTATTAAATACCAACCTCATATAAAATAATAAAAAAATTCTACTTAGCTTTCATATTAAACTACATCTTATATAAATAATTTTATGTTTATATTTGTAAATAATCAATAACAAAATATCAGATTATAATCCTAACCTCCTTTCCGCTTTTTTTGTAATCCTAATCCCATCCCGTTAAAATCATCAACTTAATTATCCTTTATTTCTAAATCTATAAAATTCCAAGACCTTAAGCTTTAAATTAAAAAACCATCTCCATACCCTGTAAAAATTTATCTATATTCTAATAGCAAACTCATAAATGGTATCATTTCAAGGTAAACTTTCAGCATGTCTACAGCTGATCCGTTCAGACCCAAACTATCAAAATATTCTTTCTCATCATAATCCCTGCCAAAGCTGCCTGTTCTGTTCAAGAAACCCTTATTTTCCTAGTGAGACTAATGAAAAATACCAAAACCCAATTTCGATTCTTAGCGAAATTATCAAATCCTCAGAAGACTCCAGCCCTGAAAAAAGCATTTTCTCTCTGAGTTTGACTAAAAAAACCAAATGCGAATGTTTAACTTTAGTAGGTCAACGAGACCTTCATTTTGAAGAATATTATTGCCAAGGTCTAATAGAACCATTTAACCTATCATCAGCTTTACATAATCAAGTTAATATAAACCGTATAGGTTATTGCCCAGACACCGAATGTCAAATCCGTAAATCTAAGTCTTCAGGACATATAAAAAACACTAAAGGCTTATATTTCCTATCTTTAAACTGGAGAGAAAGGAATCTTGAGACTCTTTTACACATAATAAAAGGTATTCCCAGTTTATTATATTTAGATTCAATATACAAAGCTCCAACAAATACAAAAAAATACTTACAAGGGATGATTGTTGAAGGATGGAATCAATGTTTGTATATACAACTCTACCCTTGTTTTTTGTTTAACTCAAACTCTTCTGAAGAAATTTTCTTAGACTATTTACCTTTTATAATCCTCCAATATAGTTTATTTCCAACTTTACTTGTATATGGTGATAAAGAAAACTTAGGATGGGATACAATACTTAGTAAATGGGGTGAAGAGCTATTTCTATATAAAAATTTCCTAACAGGGGACAATAAATTTCTGAATATATGTTTTTATTGTTGGAATCAGTCTCATGACAACTGTGAAAATCTCAATTTATCCGAAGAATGGGACTGTCATCAATGTGCACTTAAAAACCCTTCATATGTGATTTTTTGCCTGCAATGCGATATTTTTAGAAGGCCAATTATAGATTCTGACCTATCATTATGTAAAGTATGTATAAAACCTAATTGTGGGTTTTTATATTGTAAACCCTGCTCACAACAAGGTTTTTGTAAGTATTGTTCTAGAGCTGTTTATAAAACCCAAGCTTTTTTATGCCCACATTGTTATGTTTGGGTGAATTCTACTTATTGTAAAACTTGTTGTACAACAATTGACCCTTTAAAAATTATATGCTATAGATGTGCTACAAATTTTATAAACTCAGAAGAAATATGCTCACATAATATAGGAAAATCACGATGTCAGGTTTGTCTTTATGAGTACACATGCGCGATATGTTGTAAGAATAAAACAATTAATGATGGAGCTTTTTGTTGGAAAACAAAGACTAGGCTTAGAGATTGTTTTTGTGATAAATGCGAAAAATATATTCCTGGGAACAGTTTAGTATGCTATAATTGTGTTTTTTCTTTAAAAATATGTAAAGAAGGACATTTGATTACAAAACAAAGCGTAAAAGAATGCCCAAGTTGTTTAAGAGAAAGTTCTAAGTTTTGTTTAAAATGCTCTGATTTTGATAAGGAAAAATGCGCTGATAGAATGTTTTGTAATGAGTGCTCAAAGGAACTTAATGATTTTTCTATAACAAAATGCAGGGTTTGCAATATGAACCCTGCTAATAATACTGAGAATTTAGGAAGTTGTTGTAAGAAATACCAAGTCTGTGAAGATTGTTATGGGGTTTTAAATACATGTCCATGTGGGGCAAAAACTATAACATTAGATGAAACATGCCCAAAATGCAAATGCGATATAAAAACTAAACCTCTTATAATTGCAAAAATATACTGCAAAGACAACCGAGGATGGACATGTAAATCCTGTAACTTTAGCAATAGAATAGCTAATGATTATTGTGAAAATTGCAATATGAGCACAAATGAAAATATTAAGTTAAAATGCACCATTTGTAACAAAGAATGCTATGGGAAAATATGTGATTTTTGTAATAAAATCGGTAATTGTGGATGGTGTAGAAAAAACATATTACCAAGCCAAGGACGATATTGCGCTAAATGTGCTGGTCTTTGTACAGAAAGAATATGCGAAAATTGTCTAGGTATAGGGGTATCTAAACAAGATACAATTTGTTTTATGTGCTCTAAAAGCTTATGGGTTTGTTCATGTGGAAAAAAATACCCACCTTGGCATAAAAAATGTGATAATTGTAACAGGGCAAAACATTTGATTTGTGCAATTTGTGATATAAATTATGAGCAAAAAAAAGATTGTTGGAGATGTGGAGGGATCTGCAAAAATGTTCCTAAAAATTATTGCTTGGGGAAAAAAGTGTCAGTGGTTAAAGATGTGAATTTGTGTGGGGGTTGTAGTTTAAAACAAAAGTTTTGTTTATGTGGGTCGAGGATTTTGGAGGTTGAGAATGTATGCAAAACTTGTAATAGAGAAATAAAAGATTAGATTTGTTAGATTATATTAAGGATTTAAAAGTTATTTTTAATATAAAAACTCATATTTCAGGACAAAATGTTGTATTTTCTTATAAAAAAACCAACTCCAGCATTTAACACACATTTTTAACTTTATATTATTTACCTTTAACCGGTGAAGTAATAATTCTTGCTTTATTAAAACTAACAATAACATCATCCAACAAAGAAGGTTTTTTTTCAAAACTTACTCTTGGGGATATATTCTCACCTTTATCATTTTTCATCCCAATAATCATATCCAATAACATAATTTTCTCTGTAAAATCTTCATTCACAACTTCCTTTTCTTCCTCAAAACACTCCATAATTTTTATCTCTTCTTGTATTCTTTTATATTTTTCTTTTAGCAGATCAACTTTACACCTTTTCACTTCAGCATCATCCATTAAATCTTTAACCACTTTAGGTTTATTTATATTATCATTAATATTATCAATAGCTTCTTTTAACATAGCATTTTCAATAACCACCCTTCTAAGTTCATTTATAGCTTCTGTATCATTAAGTTCAATTATTTCATTTGAACTAAGCTCATTTGTTATTTTTCTGTCTTCATTTTCAAAAAATAAAATAATATATGTGAGTTTTTCGCATTCTTCTATAAGAAAATTATACTTTTCTATATAAATATCGTTATCATCATATTCTTGAAGTTTATAAATTTCGTTTATAAGGGAATTTATATGCTCTTCAAGGTCGTCTACTTGGCTTTTTATATCTTCATTTTGTGTTTGGTAACTAACTTTGCATATTAAAAGGTTTTGGACTGCTTCTTGGAATTTTATTATTGATTCTTGCATTTCAGCTACATCTTTAAACCTTTTTTCCACTGTTTTTATCGTCTCACTTTTCGTTAGTGGTACTTTTGAAAAACCTGCAGTCATAGTTTTAAGTTTTGTGACATCCTTTTCGAATTCATTATGCATTGCTAGGATATCTTTCATAATATTACGTTCTTCTAAAGGCCGACAATGGTATTGAACTCTTAGTTCATGTTTTTGGTTTTCAAGATCCTGGATTTCGCTTTCGAAAAAGTCCAAAACAAGGTTCATTTCTCTTAACGCAAGATGCTTAGTTTTAAAACAACTCATTATTTTATCACATCTATTGAATCATATTTAAATATCATCCTCATATATATTTTTCTTCCTAATATCCCATTTCTATACCCCAAACAATCCTATATCTTAAACCTATCATAAAATCTTATCCTTACCTAAATTTTTCATATAAATTCATATCTTCCAAACCTCTTAAATCTATAACCTTCCACCCAAACCTTAACTTTCTTATCATCTTCTCCCTTCTAATGCTAAATTCCAAACCCTACAAAATTCTTCACATCTCTAAATCTTAATCAAAACACTTATCCTAACAAAGCGGCAAAAACATCAATGGTAAATATGAAAGCTGCGAACCCGGAAAAAGGTCTGGCCAATGAAAAGCAGAAAAGCATTCGAATGACGAACATCTCTGCCGCCAAAGCTGTTGCAGATACAGTACGAACCTCTTTAGGTCCTCGTGGAATGGATAAAATGATCAAAGATAGCAAAGGAGAAGTGATGATCACTAATGATGGGGCGACCATCATGAAACAAATGGAAGTCCTCCATCCAACAGCGAAAATGCTAGTCGAACTGTCCAAAGCTCAAGACATTGAAGCTGGTGACGGGACAACTTCAGTAGTTGTGATAGCTGGAGCTCTTTTAAACTCATGTACTGCATTATTAGAAAAAGGAATCCATCCATCTCAGATTTCTGACTCTTTCAAAATCGCTGGAGATCATGCGTCTAAAATCCTTGAAGAGATGTCGGTCAAACTAGACCTTTCCGATACTACATCTTTAGAAAAAATTGCTTCAACAAGTCTAGCTTCTAAAGTTGTTTCACAGCATTCACAAGAGCTTGCCCCTATAGCAGTAAGAGCTGTTATGAGTATAGTCTCAGAAGGTGATGAAAACGTTGATCTTAAAAACATTAAAGTCTCTAAAAAACTTGGTGGGACTGTTGATGATACTGAACTTATAGATGGATTAGTATTTGCTTCAAATCATGCTTCACATGCTGCAGGAGGGCCAACTAGAGTTGAAAACCCTAAAATTGCCTTGATTCAGTTCTGTTTGTCTTCACCTAAAACTGACATGGAAAATAATATTATAGTCCAAGATTATACAGGAATGGATAGGATTTTGAGAGAAGAAAGAAAATATATAGTCAATTTGTGTAAGAAAATTGTTGATACTGGATGTAATGTTTTGCTTATACAGAAGTCAGTGCTTAGAGATGCGATGAATGATTTGAGTTTGCATTATTTGGCTAAGCATAGGGTTATGGTTGTTAGGGATATTGAAAGAGAAGATGTGGATTTTATATCAAGAACTTTAGGTATTACTCCTATTGCCCATGTTGATCAGTTTACTAGTAATAAATTAGGATCAGCTAAGTTGGTTGAAGAGGAAACTGTAGGAGAAGGGAAAATTGTTAGGATTAAAGGGTGTTCAAATAATAGCCCTCAAGGAAAAACTGCGTCTATATTAGTTAGAGGGTCTAATCAATTGGTTTTAGATGAAGCTGATAGATCACTTCATGATGCTTTATGTGTTATTCGCAGCTTAGTCAAAAAAAGAGCTTTAGTCCCAGGTGGTGGCGCCCCTGAAATGGAAATGTCTCAGAAACTCCTTGAATTATCTAGAACTCTAACTGGAGCTGAAAGTATTTGTGTTAGAAGCTTTTCTGAAGCTTTAGAAATTGTTCCTTATACCCTAGCAGAAAATGCTGGGCTTAATCCTATTAATATTGTTACAGAACTTAGAAACAGACATACTAATGGGGATAAACATGCTGGAATTAATGTTAGAAGAGGAGGAGTTTCAAATATGATGGAAGAAAATGTTGTCCAGCCTTTGTTAGTATCATTGAGCGCCTTAAATTTAGCTACTGAGTGTGTTCGTATGATTTTAAAGATCGACGATGTCGTTATGGTTAGATAATTAAATTATAGACTAGACACGCTTAATTTGGTAAGATTTTATTTGATGTCATGACCATATTCCCATAATGCCCAAGTGAGCTTTCAAAGTTCCCAAGCCCACTCAAAGGGTTTGTTGGGACAACTTTCGGGTTTTGCTTAGTAAATCTAGNTAAGTTTTTATAAAAATACACTTTTTTATGAAAAAAAAGCATATAAAA